>PVIC010030162.1:0-16060 GCA_004025085.1 Thryonomys swinderianus
TCCCTTCCGTCGTACTGACGCAGCTCCCTCGGTCAGAGGTGCACAGGGGGCAGGTACAAGGTAACTCTTCTGAGAAAATGAATTTGAAAAGAAAGGGCCTTGAAACTGAACCAGAAGAAGTATGCATAGAAAACAGCCTCACTAAAGAGCAAATGAAGTGACCAAACTGGAAACACAGTGTGAGCAGAGAGTCAGTGAGAAGAGAAAGGTCTCTGAATAAACAGACATTTATTATAGTATATGCTGCCCAAGCACACAACAAGCATCCATTGCCAGGAAAATGAAGAGCATTTTAGAGAACAGAATTTAAACTGGGTGTGGTGGCACATGCCTGTAATCCCAGCACTCAGGAGGCTGAGGCTGGAGTATCTCCGAGTTTGAGGCCAGCCTCAGCTGCAGCTCAACACCAGCCTGAACTACATAGCAAAATGGTGTCTCAAAGGAAAGGGGGGGGGGCAGGGAGGAAGAGGGAGGAAGAGAGACAGAAAGAGAGAGAGGGAGGGAGGGAGAGATAGAGAGAGGAGTTTAATAAGGTGAATGGATATTACCAAACTGGTACAGCAAATAGACCAACTGCCACTGATGTTAGACCTGCTGCTTTTTACACACCCTGATACCCTCAACATCCTTTCTCAGCTGGTGGAAAAGAATTTAAATGCAATTTTATGACCCGTAGAAACCATGAAAAACAGTGGGTTGGATTTTGTTAATAAACCTTATATACATAAATATATTTAGCAATTCTTACCCCATTTTAGTTTTTTTGTTAAAAGCATCTTCAATTGGACTTGATTTTCAAGGTTGCAAACTGTCATTCTCTTGTAAATTTTATATTAATACATATTTATTAATCGGAACACTCCAATCATCTGACTTGGAAGCATTCCACTTCAGAAACCAAATTCAATCACCTTTTATCTTTCTAAGATTAAAACATTAGCCAGGGATGTAGCACAGTGGCGCTGTGTCTGCCTGACAAGTACAAAGTCCTGAGTTCAATCCCCAGGACAAAAAAAAAATTAAAACCTGAAGTATTTACTCAAAAAATAAGCTGTCTCAAGATTCGTGGCTGCATCCTATCCAGCTTTTCCGCTAGGAAGGAGACAAGCCTATCTCCACGCAGTCCTCACTGAGGCTAACAATATACATTCAACTCCACATTCATCAGCTCACTTGTTTGGTTTTTTTCTTTTTTTCATGACACCATCCAATGTGTCACCATTCAAAAGGCAGCCAAGTCAAAGAGGAGAGTCGTTTCTAGACATGTTCAGTGCAGGGTGCTTCCTGGAGCTGCGTCGTGAGACAAGGACAGTGCGGAGGAGGGCTGAGCCAGGGACAGCTCTTCTCAGGGGTGTTGGGCAGGGCACAGGGAAACCCAAACTGCAATCCAGTTGCCCCACAGCCTTGCTGGTGGACCCTGTAGGGTGCTGGAGCTCAGTCGGCCAGCTGAGAGTTGCTCCTCTTTTGACAAAAGGCAGCTAGACCTTTGCACACTATGCCTAAACTGACTAGAAATTAGTTGAGAGTTGCTTTAGGGAGGAGCATAACCTTGGGCAAGGTAGCTCCACCAGCAGACAATGAAAGGACCCAGCTGTGTGCTATTAGCCAACCAGCCTGGACTGAGGAAGAGAATACAGTGGCCCTGAGAGGACATTTTGAGCAACTTTTCTTCACAAATACACAACCAACTTCCTGACCACTGACCTCATACCAATGGAGTATGTATAGGTGATGACCAAAATATATGGTGAATGTGCAAAATTTACCACGATAAGACTTACGACATTACTATTAATCCCCTTCAAATCCTCCCCCTCACTTCAAACAAACATCTCATCTTGCGACTTACTGAAGCAGATCTCCAAGTCCTCTGTCATGGGTCTTTATAAAATGTGATTAAAACTGCTTCAAAACATGTCAGAAATGATGGGATAAGTGAAGTGAACGAGAGTATCTTGAGGGAGATTAATGACAATGTGTCTTGTAGCATAATGACTTTTTAAATTTAACATTTTTGATCACCACATATGTCTACAGGTTGAGAATATAGTCAGGCTATTCAGTGTACTGTGTGCTATGTATGCTATGCTACGTAGCTATGTATGTATATTGCTATGCTATGTATACTGGCATGTAGCAGGTGTACATGTCACCCACACAGTGACACATGTGATTTAGATAATTTTACCATCACTGCAAGTATTTTCAAACTCAAAACCCTTATCCATACAGCCTCACTTTAGAGAGAACTGAGGCTGTAGGAGGTTATATGACTTGTCCAAGTCTCCTTTGAATTAGTGATAAAGTGACAATAAATTGGTACTTGCAACGTTAAGTGTGGGTTCTTTAACTATGCTGTAAAATGTAATCTGAGTTTATGCTTTTATTTTTCCTAAACCATTTTCTGTTTGGAGCAAGGTTTTCATAAAGAATTCAGCCTATTTCAACAAATAACACACTGGCGTCTTGTACTTGTATAAAGCCTTCATAAGCGATGCCTTGGCTTTTCTGAAGACAGAGCTTCTCTTGTCTATAAAGGTCTCCTTATGTTCATGGAATGGGGTGGGCAGGCAGATCATTTTGTTAAGCTCTATCTTTGGATAGAAATCAAATGGAAATGGAAGTGAACACAAAGTAAAAGTCACAAACAATCTTAAGCCAAGGGGAAAATACAACTAATTTTTTTTTTTTTTTTTGAGACAGGGTCTCGCTTTGTAGTTCAGGCTGGACCTGAGCTCACTATGTAGCCCAGGCAAGCCTCAAACTCAGCAATCCTCCTGCCTCTGCCTCCCGAGTGTTGGGATTACAGGCGTGAGCCACCACGCCTGGCACTGTGGTATGTGGTATTGATGGCTGGTGGGCGTGAAAAATACAACTAATTTTTGATGGGAGTCAGATGAGTGGGTCTCTGTTGTGCATAGTGTGAACAGTTTCCTGACACACAACCTCCTCGGGCCCAATCCCTCCAGCTCCTCCGTGTCACTGAGATACTTTTTTGATTCACTCACTGAAAAGGAAATGCCTAATCAACACATGAGGCCACTCAGTTACCACTTGGCTACCAACCTTTTACCAGTATTTGTTTTAAATGAACCCTTTTTTGGTAATGCTGAGGGTTAGACCTAAGGCCTCACACATGCTAAGCAAGCACCACCAAACTATACCTGAAGCCCCAAAATATTATTTTTAAAAACCTTCTTCATGGACTTTTATTCCTAGTTAATATTATTTTGTACTTCTAAAACACTCCTATATTCTTCTATATCAATTAGCTATTAATCTAAAGTTCTAAGTGAAGGCTGACTCGAGTTGTTACAGCAGGAAGACCAATGAAACATTCTAGATTAAATAAGTTTAGTTTAAGCATTTTATGAAGAACAATCAGAAAATCCAAAATAATTTCAAATTGTGAGGTCTTATGATCATTGTAGCTTTGGAAATCGGTGTTATACGCCTAGCAAATCTTATACTTTTTTTGTTATGTGGCAAGGAAGGAAGGAAGGAAGGAAGGAGGGGAGGGGAGGGGAAGGGAGGGAAGGAAAGGGAAGGGGGAAGAGGGAAGAGGGAAAGGGGAGGGGAGGGGGGAAGGCGGAGGAAGACTAAAGAAAGGAAGGCAGCCAGCCCATCAGCCCATCTTCAAGAACTAAAAATATCTCCAGATACATGGGGGGGATGCTTTTAAGAAGAGATTTAATACTTAGAAAAAGCCAAAAATGTGTTCAGAGCCAAGTAAAATGAAGATATCTACACAGTTAAACTTGTTTAAAAAATACACAAAAAACAAAAGAGATAAGACATTGTATATGCTGAGCAAGTTCTAAAGAGTTCCAACAGGGCCAAGGATTTAGCTCAGGTAGTACTGTGGCCTGCCTTGGAAGCAGCAGGACCTGAGTTTGATCCCCAGTAACACAAAAATAAGTAAATATTTTAATAAATTAATTAAAGAGTTCCAAGAGAATTACCAGGAGCACACTCAACACAGTCTCATGCATCACCAGGAATGGGGGTAACACAATACTCAAGGTCACACCTTCATGACCCACCCAGACACACCAACAAATGTACTTTACTAATCCCCTGGGCATTACTCAGAAAACCAAACTGACACAAAGTTAACCACCACATCCTATTCCTTGTTAACTTGATCCCCAAACACATCTCCTTAAACCCACACTTAATCTACAAATAGACACAAGGCCAGTTCATAAATCCTCCTAACAAGATACAATTCTTGCAATAATCTCTTCCCCCAAATCTCAACAGTACACCAACTTTGCTAAGAAGTACAAATTGAAGTCTCCTCTGGGGCTCAAGGCAAACTCGTAACTGTGAACCCCTGTAAAAATCAAAACCAAGTTACATAATCACAAAATACAGTGGTCCAAGGTAAATATTCCCATTCCAAAAGAGAGTACTAAAGAGTCAGAATAGGACTGAAGAAAGAAATCCAAACAGACAAACATTACTTCCTATTGCTTCACGTCCCACACCCAAAGCACATGGGCAGTGAGATTTGAGTCCCAGACGGTGTGGGAGGCCCCGCCTTTGTGAACTTGTTAGCTGTAGCCCACACAGCCTCTCCGGTGAGCTGCCTGCAGTTCTCAGTAAATGATCTGTGCTCCTGGTATCTGTCAGTCTGAGATGCCCACTGTTCCTTCAGCTTCCCTCCCACAGGCTCACACACTGCTCCTCACTGGGCCGCCAGCTCATCCTTTGAAATCTGGATGGAAGCCTCCCTGGCACGCTGCCTGCTGGTAACACCAACATCCTGTGGACAACACAGCTGGAGTAGCAGGGGTCCCCCTGCACCAAGGGGCAGCCTCAAAGTGCCTTGATGGCTGAATCCAGGGAAGCAATTCCACAGGAGGCTCCTCTCAAGGAGGGGCTCTCACATCACAGGGAAAGGTCTCTATGCTTTTGCACCCTTGAATTTGTTACCTGTGGGCTCTTAGTGATTTTTGAGGTACCCTCCAGGTATCTTTCTCCGTGTACACAATACCTAGTTTCTTTTACATGGCGTTTATCTCTTCACTGACCACACCATCTCTGGCCTCAACTTTATAGGTCTTTCATTTGGAGACAAAATTTTTTTTTCCAGTTTCTATGTCTGTTTTATATGTTTTTAGGATTTAAAAAATGATTATGAGTTTGCAAAGCAGATATGATAGGGGCTGTGTAGAAGGATGCTCTAGTTATAGGATACAGCATAAGTAAGAGCCAAAGCAAAAGCAAAGGAAAAACTTTCATTTCTAGTTTTCAAAATGGCAAGCTAAGAGGGTGGTATGGTGAGGCACACCTGTAATGTCAGCAACACATTGTCTCAGAATTGGAAACAGAGAGGGAGGGAGGTGGGAAACCTAAAAGTGACAAGACAAGAGAATCAAAGGATAGAAATATTGACATCAGCCTAGTGAGGATAAAACACAATGGAAAAACAGAGATGACACTATGTAAAAACATCAGAAGGTTGAGAATTTCCCAGATCCTAGAAAAAAGTATTAAGTCTTCAAGAAGTTTAGTGTGACTGGCAGACACAGGGGATTGTGCCCTGCAAATTTCCAGAACTAGCTGGAAGCGAGACCATGAAGGATCTTATATTTCACATAAGGATTTTACCATAGAAAATTATTAAAGTGAGATCCAAATACTATATACAAACAAGAGTCTCAATAAGAGCTCATGACTTAGAAATATGCAAGAGTGACCAAAATACACTGCCAGGCGTGGTGGCTCACGCCTGTCATCCCAGCACTCAGGAGGCAGAGGCAGAGGATTGCTGAGTTCGAGGCTTGCCTGAGCTACATAGTGAGACCCTGTCTCAAAAAAAAAAAAAAAAAAAAAAAAGGTAATGAGTATCTCAGAGTTCAGGTATTACCACCCACAAAAAGGAATCAGAGCTCCCAGAGAAAGGTCCATTGCAAGGATGGGGTTGCAGAGGACAAAATGAACCCTAAACACCTGGGGCAGGAAAATATGGAGGGATTAAAAACAGCCTGGAGCTACTCCCTCAAGGCCAGCAGCAGTAATGTGAGTATCGGGAAGAATAATCAGAAAAACAGTATAAAACATTGAGTTGCAAAACAAATTCATGATCTATAATGATTCTGAAAGAACAGAGTGGGAGTAGGGAGAAGGGAACGCTCTATTGACTGAAGACATCAACATGTAAGTGTGGAAATGTGGAAGGAATGATATGAAAATCACTATTTTATCTTATAAACACATTTATCACGACTGAAGTAAATAGGCAAAATAATAGGGCTCATTCTTTAAAAATCATCAATGTCATGAAAAATACCCCACAAAAGCAAAAACATAACAAGCCCTAAAATTATTATGGAACCATCCTGAAGATGGATACTACAGAGACATGATAAATAAAGCCAATGTACATGCTTCCTAGATGGGAAACATCACAGACATAAAACACTATTGAAACAATTGGGAATATGCAAATATAGATTATATCCCCCACCCCCATCCCAAGGATCGAACTCAGAACCTTGGACTTTCAAGGCAAGCGCAGTGCCACTGAGCTAAATCCCTGGAGAGCACTGAATTTTAAATAGTACAATAAACAATATGTTAAGTTTGAGTGATGCTTTATTAAGGCTAATAAAATAATGGCCTTTTTCTTAAAAGATGCATGCTGAAGTAATTAAGGGGCAAAAAGATGCCATAACGTACAACTTATCTCCACACACAAAACGTGCACATGTGTTTGTGCACACAGGCGGGTTTGTGGCACCGGGAGTGTGTGGCACAGCTCCCTGCTCCATGGTCAGGACCGTGAACTCGGGACCAGTCATGAGTTAATCACACGGTGCTGCCTCAGTCCCTGAGCTTTGTCAGCTTCATCATGCTGGGGAAGACGTCGCCGTCACGTTTTCACCCAACGCAGAGTTTGCCAGCGGAAGTGAATTTTTGCCTAAAAATTCGTGAACTGAGGTATTACTGTACAGTTTAAGGAAAACAAGACATTTTATTGGAAAAGGAGAAGGTAGACTATTACCTGGTAAGAATCAGGGCAGGGGCTCCGGAAAGATAGAGGACCCATGGGCTCTTTGTTCCCCACTGCTCTTACTGGGTACTAGGGCCCTTCCTCCTACCTGGACTTGCCATGACCCAGCTGGCTCCCCTGGGCTGTCCCAGGTGGCTCCCAGGACCGAGATCCAAATCTGGGGCCCACTGTCTATGTGCGCGTCCCTAAATTGGCCCACGTGTCCTTCTAGGGGAAGGTCAGAAGCGGCCTTCCATACAAGAGTCAACTAGTGGCTCAGTGTGGAACCTGCAACCTCAGCCCTTGGGAGGCTGAGGCAGGAGGATTGCCAGGAGTTCAAGGCCAGCCTGGGCTACAAAGCCAGATCCTGTCTCAAAAAATAATAAAATTTAAAACCCCAAGACTACACAAGGTTGAGTTAGTGATTTATCTAGCACAGTAATATAGTAGCTTTGAGTGGGAATACATATACATACGTATACATATGTAAATGCATATATGTGTGCATATATGTATATATACATATATATGTCTGTGTGTATACAGCTTCATTGCTTTGTGGTCTTTACATAGTAAATAAGAGCATTCTGGTGTTCTGTTTTCTCCAGTGAAGTTTTAACTCTTCCTATTCAGGATTTGCCAGACAGCCTGATAAAACCCGTATTTTATATTTTTTCTGCCTACAGGCCTCTTTCCCCTACAGGTTTACACACTTTGGGGCTCATATCCTCTTCTTGGAAACCTTAGGCTTGATATTTCGCAAAATAAAAATTAGTGAAGAAGGAAGTGCCTCAAGAATCCCAAGCACTGGATGTCACAATCTAACCTTTATTCTAGCATGATTAGTCTGACAGAATGCACTTCAGAAGGGGTAAAACTAAGAAGAGGCCAGAGGGCAGTTTGTCACGAAGCTAATGAAGCTGGAGTTTAAAGGCCCTTCCCTTCCTTTTATTCATTTCCAAAGTCCTGTGAGGAACCTGAACGATATTCTTTCACAGGATTATAAGATTTGCTAAATCTGCAAAAATAAGACAGAGTAACTATCTGACAGAGACCACTGTCTCTTTCCACTCTAATTAAATGTATCTCCTACCAGGGAGCTCTCAGTAACTATGGTCACCTGGGGGATTCTACTCTAATGGCAAATTGTTAGGCTTTGAAGGTCTAAGTTTTAGAAGTGGATTTCAGTCACTTCCCTGGGCAGGTAAGTGTGTGGTAACCATCCTAGTACAGGCCAACTTTCAGGGACATCTCTGCCGCCAGGGCATGCTTCCTTGACAGCTGATGTGAGAATGCTGAGCTGAAATACGAACACAGCACAGACCGGTGTCTGAGGCCAGGAAGGTGTGAGGATGGAGACGCAGGTCAGGAGCGGCCTGAACGACCCCGTGCAGACAGAGGAAACCCTGAGCGGGTTCCTGGCCTTGATAAAGAGCTAGAGAAACAACGGCAGGACGGACCCCAGGCCTCAACGTCAGGCTGCTTACTGCTCACTGGTGGGGCGGGGAAGAACCGAGAGAGAGAAACATCATCAGGTGGAGGGAGAGGGATATCTGAATAATTTCAAGGAGCGAATTTTGACTGAAGTATGTTAAATTTGGCAGTAAGGATATAACTGGCAACCCCCACCCCACGCTGGCCAGCGAGGGTGAATGTGAAATTCAAAGTGAGACTACTGGAGGCTACAAGGAACAGGAAGCACACTCAGGAAGCAAGGATAACTCTAGAACCATAATCAGAAAAAAAAAAAAAAAAGCAGAAGGAGGAGGAGGAAGAGAAGGAGCAGGAGAGGGGGGAGTAGACAAGGGTCAAGTGTAGGTCAAGCTTGCTGTATTTGCAAGCCCAGGACCCAGCCATCCTACTCCTAGGGAACATCTTAGTTTTAAAACTACTCCCAAGCCTCATCAAAAGGAGAAGGGATACATAACCCATGGCATATTCATACAAAAGAATGCAAGGCAATGAAAAGAGCAAACTACCAATGAACACTACTATATAATTCCATCTGTACGAGGTTCAAGAGCAGGTAATGCTAGTCTCCGTTGTCAGCAGTGAGCACAGCACTTACCTCTGAGGAGAGGGGTTAGCATGGGGGCTGGACCCCGAGGAGGGAATCCCCAGGGTGCTGCACGAGTGTGTACACAGGACATACCCACTAAGCTACACCTGAAGATGAATGAACTTCATGTCCTTTACTCTGCCTAATGGCAAAAAAAAGCTTAAAAATTAATGAATTAAAAATAAAATGTCAAAGATGGCTTTACTGAGGAAATGCCCACTAAGAAGATCTGTAAAATACCACCGAATCTCAGCACACCCTGAGCTGGCCCTGAATTATTTAACAATCGTATGCAGAGCAGCAAAAACTGGAAAAGACAGAAAAATCATCAGCTGGGGAGGAGAGGGTCCTTCCCTCAGCCCTTGCTGTCACCATGCGCAGTTCACTCCCTCTTCAAAAGGACGCCATTACACAACCAGGGAAGAACTGAAGGCATATTTGTAGCAACACAAGTTTGGGATCCTCTTCTGCTGTCTCATGATCATGTCAGATAGATAGCAACTGGTAGCTGAACCCATATGACTTTGGTTTTCAAATGAAAACTATTAATCATAAATTCGGCTGTATTTAAACATAATATCATACATGCGCACTCACCATGAAAAGAAAATTCAGTACTTACCATTTTGTCTGGTACCAACTGCAGCGATGATGACTGGAACTGAATTTAATGCCCTTTTTATCACGGGAATATAATTATCTTTCACTTCATGGAATGAAAACTTGTCGTTCACGTTGTATTTGATCACAATAATATCAGCACTCCCAATTAGGTTCCGAGATGTGTACCAATCACTGTCAAAAATGTCCTAGACCAAAATGCAGACAGCAAGCTTTAGTCTACTCATCTTCAAATCAATCATGAAAGAAAAAAAAATCAATCATGAAATAAACGATAGCATAATAATCCAAATTTTTTGGCAGTATTTTATGTTTAGGATATATTTGTTGGGCCGGAGATTTAGCTCAGTAGTTCCAGCATCTGCCTAGCAAGCACAAGGTCCCTGGTTCCATCCCTGGTAACCACAAACAACAATACTGGGTGTGGTGACTCATCCACCAGCAATCAGTATCACACACCACAATGCTAGGCATGGTGGCTCACACCCGTAATCCCAGCACTCAGGAGGCAGAAGCAGGAGGATTGCTGAGTTCGAGGCTTGCCTGGGTTACACACTATGCTCAGGGCCAGCCTGAACTACAAAGAAAGACTGTCTCAAAAAAAATAATGATAATATTTTTGGTTTTGAATCGATAACTACAGAAAATTAAAACTGCTCTCTATTGATTTTTTTTCAAAATATGTATTCATTTAGCTTATGCATTCTAAATAAGCTACTTGAAGAACTGAGTTTGATAAAAAAAATTAAAATAAAAAAATAATAACCTCTTTCAATGTCCATACTTTAGAATAAGCACATTGGGGCTGGGAATTTAGCTCAGTGGTTCCAGCATCTGCCTCACAAGTGCAAGGTCACGAATTCTATCCCCAGTACTACACACTTCCCACCTGTAAGCCTAGCACTCGGGAGGCAGAGGCAGGAGGATTGCTAAGTTTGAGGCTTTTCTGGGCTACACAATGAGTTCAGGGCCAGCCTGAACTACAAAGTGAGATCCTGTCTCAAAAAAAAAAAAAAAAAAAAAAAAAAAAAAAAAAAAAAAAAAAAAAAAAAAAAAAAAGAATAAGAACTTTGTTTTAAAATTATGCTGTTTTTAATCACCTACAATTTCAAAAATGTAACAACACAGCATTAGATGCATGAGTATCAGTGGGAGCAATGCAGCTTCAGAGGATTTTCTGTGACCTAGTTAGACACTGCAGAATTTTCTAGTGATTCAAATCGCAACACTGTGAATCCTTTTGTTTCCTATATTATATTCACATTTGAAAAATTCACACAGACTTTTCAGCTCCATACTGTGTGCTGAAGGGATAACATGAGAAGGATTATAACTGTAATTCATGTTTTTTTACTCCCGTAATTTAGGGTAGAGCTTTCCACTTCTAAAATCTTTACTTTCATGGGCCAGAGATTTAGCTCAGTGGTTCCAGCACCTGCCTCGCAAGCACAAGGCCCTGAGTTCGATCCCCTGGTAACCACATACAATGCTGAGCATGGTGACTCACGCCTACCAGCAATCACAGCAATCAATACTACATACCACAGTGCCAGGTGTGGTGGCTCATGCCTGTCATCCCAGTACTCCAGAGGCAGAGGCAGGAGGATTGCTGAGTTCAAGGCTTGCCTGAGCTACATAGTGAGCTGAGGGCCAGCCTGAACTACAAAGTGAAATCATGTCTCAAAAAAAAAAAATTACTTTCGTACTATCATTAATAATGTTTATATTTAGAATTGGGGTCATAAGTAAGTTTGTGTGCAAATAGTAGTGTAAAGAAAATCTATCCTTATGTATCCTAATTCTGTTGCCAAATATACACAAGTAGCTTCCTATTCATAGTCTAGTTAACTATTAATCATTACTTGTCCTTTCCTATGGCCTTTGATATGTATTTCTAGATGTAATAAAGCTACTAGGATGTAATAAAGGAAATAGGGAAGCTCGATGTGGCTAACCAGCCCAGACTGTTAGGTTAGGAAAGTCTGCACTTTGAAATATAGATCCAAAACAGAGGGTAATAGTGCTTGAATCAACTAGTCAAGATCCAACTGTGACACGGACCTTTTATCCTACAGTGGAAAATTCTATATAACATGGACGCATGAAATGCACTTCCAGGAACTGCAGTACCTCCCCCACTCCCTATACCCACCCCCACCTGTCTGTCTCTCACAAGCCCTTCTGAGAGTCGCAGAATTTTTAGACATAAATACACTACTGAGAGGGGAACGGATACAGCGGGTTTCAAGGAAATTTACATGAACCCCACAACAAAAAAGGCAAACTGGACTAAAAACCCCAAAGGGAAAAGAATGAACTCGGTAGAGTGTAAAGTGGCAGGACTGAGAATGATGGGCCACACAGCCCAAGAAAATGTGAACACTTTCCTTCAGAACTGTACACCAACTTCCAAATTCCAAACCACAAAGCCCATTCAGTCCCAGCTGCATCTGTTACACTGTTCAAGTTCAAAGTTTTCAAGTATAACAGAATATGTAACAAAAGAGGAAGACAAAGTGAGAAAAATAGGATGCAAAACTTTTTTTTTTTTTTTTTTGCTTTTTGAGACAGGGTCTCACTTTGTAGTTCAGGCTGGCCCTGAGCTCACTATGGTGCCCAGGCAAGCCGCCGCGAACTCAGCAATCCTCCTGTCTCTGCCTCCCGAGGGTTGGGATGACCGGCGTGAGCCACCACGTCAGGCATTGTGGTATGCGGTGTTGATTGTTGGTGGGCGTGAGTCTCCACGCCCAGCATTATATGTGGTTACCGGGGATCGAACTCAGGACCTTGTGCTTGTGAGGCAGGCACCGGAACCACTGAGCTAACCCTCCGGCCCCGGATGCAAAACTTTTTAAGTGGGGCCAATACTAAGTAGCCATATAACTCAGAATAAATCAAAAGAGCCATTTTATACATCACAAAGAGTCCAAAATTCTAGAGTTGATGGAAAGATATATGGGGGAAAAGAGATGTTTAAGGGAAAATGTCATGGTGGAAAAAATGTGTGTAGGAGCCAGGTATAGATGGTAGTGTATACCCATCAGTAATCCCTGCACTCAAGAGGCTGAGACAGGAGGATCCCTACACATTCTCAACCAGCCTGGGCCAGTGAGTTCTAAGGTGAGCCTGCACTACACAGTAAGAATCTCTCTTGAGGGAAGAAAAAGGCTTGGGCATCATTACAATCTACAACATTGAGGATATAAAGTAATTTTATTTGTACAACAAATCAGAAGCTGGGTGTGGTGCACACACCTATAATCTCAACACTCTAGAGACTGAGACTGGAGGATCACTGCCACATTTGAGGCCAGCCTGGGCTGGCCAGTGAGTTCAAGGCCAGCCTGGACTAATGAGACCTTGTCAAAAAAGAAAAAAAAAAATGTGGAGCTTAAATTGTGTATATCTTACTTCAGTGCTTTTTTTTTACACAGTGTATTTGGTAAACAGGAAACATCTAAAAATGAGAAATGAAATAAGTGCATAAAAAAAGGTTGATGAGGGTGATACTAAGTAATGGGCTACATCTAATGAACTAGAAGCACATTTATTCTAAGAATGACAACTATGTACAACAAGGAGTCAAAGTAAGGTCAAGGACCTACACAAAATAACTAGGGGAGGGAAGCACAACTACCTCATTCCAACCCCATGGCAGCAACAACTCATATCTTCTCAAGCTATGCCAAAGAGAAAAATAATGCTCCACTGACTTAAGAGAGTAATGGAGGAAATCAAATTCTCCGCCCCTTGTAAATCAGTTCCAGGATATCCTCTAGGGGGTTATGCAACACAGGCTTGGAGCCACATCTGGAGAAGTGAACTCCTCTTAAAAAAAAAAAAAACTAAATTTGTACAACGAAATAATTGTATGCTATCTATGGGCCTGTAAATACAGTACTGACTAGGCACTAAAATTGCTGTCCGGATGTACTGTCTTGGAATCAGTTTTTGAATGTTGTTAGGAAACTGTTTAGTACACCTGGCACAGGATGGTACTAAGGTTAAAATAAACTGTTGTAACAGTAGCTACAGCTCCCACCCACCGCAAGCCAGTCTGTTTACAAAACTTTACAAAACATACTATCTCGCTTTTTCTTCCGCACAACCCTAGGAAGAAGAGATTAGTATAATTATTCTGTACAGAGGGAATTAAGGCTAAGAGAAGGTAAACTTATTTTCCCAGGACACAAAGGACCTAAGTGGCAATATAGAGACCTGAAATCACGCCCTTTTGATAACAGAATTTGTACTTTATCTGTTCTGCTATGTTTAATATTCTGATTCAGTCAGTACATGTCAGTAACAGCTGATTAACACAATCTAGTGACTCTGATAGTCTTTATTTACCACTGAGAGAAAAAAAAAATCACCCTAGAATGAACGCGTACATTTGCAAGTATCTAGTATCTCTGATAGTCTTTATTTACCATCGAGAGAAAAAAACCACCTTAGAGTGAATACGTGCAAATGTACCCTACAAGGTCTGAGGACCCATTACACACTGGCCCATTACTTTTTCTAATCTGTTTACTTGAGTCACCAAACATCTGTTCAACTCCATGTAGCCCCAATAAAATTTTAGACTGTAAGACCAGGGAAGGACACAAATAAAACACTTCATTTGAGGAAACCCGTTCCTGTACATTCTCCACACAAGGTTTCCATGGATAGCATCACCACCATCACTCCTAAGTTTAACAGCGTCCCTGATGGTGGATGGCCCTGCTTCTGGCTTATTTCAGCACATTAACATAACCTCCTCTTCACTGAAAATGGACGTGGACAAGTGATTTTTTTCTTTCCATAATATGTAAATTGGTATAATTAAAGTACATTCTACATATTTCTTTAGAAAGGTATGCTAGGTCCCTAGAGCCCTGATTCAGTGTTGTAAATTGCTATTTAAATGTAAGAATCTCATATAATGCTAATTTGTATTTTTCAAACTGTTTGGTGTAAAATGCAACCTTTAGCCGCAATATACTAGTACCAATAACAGTAAAGAATTAGTTTCAGGGCCGGAGGGTTAGCTCAGTGGTTCCGGCGCCTGCCTCGCAAGCGCAAGGACCTAAGTTCAATCCCCAGTTACCACATATAATGCTGGGCGTGGTGGCTCACGCCTGTAATCCCAGCACTCGGGAGGCAGAGACAGGAGGATTGCTGAGTTCGCGGCGGCTTGCCTGGGCACCATAGTGAGCTCAGGGCCAGCCTGAACTACAAAGCGAGACCCTGTCTCCAAAAAGCAAAAAAAAAAAAAGAATTAGTTTCAAACAGTATTAAATAAAGATAATTTACATATATACATAAATATGTTACTGGGTACTGAAAACGTGTCAAGAAGCAAATTCCTTCAACTTTTCAGGAAACTCTCAAGAATCGGCTAAAATGTACCTAGTTTACTACAATTTCCTTCAATTAACACAAATCTTAAAGCTCTCCAAGTAGCATGAATATCATTTCTGATTGATGGGCCATTAAACACAACTGGCTAATATAAAAATGCACTTTCATCACTAAAACTTGAAAACACTCAACTTTTTCAGACACGCTATAAAGGAGCCGTTCAAAGTCCCAGCCCCGGTCCCCCGCCCCACCCACCGTCTCCACCACGAATACTATTTGGGAACTGAACTGTCCCAGAGCGCGCACCGAGCCGAGAGGTCTGTATTTATAGCACACTCATATCACCCCATCGTCCACGGGGCTGGCATGAAAAACACCGCTCCTCCCTAGTGAAAGTTAGTGACCACGTCCCTCGGGGCGGCACATTCAACGGCATGCGGTCTGTGCGGGGACAGCTCAGGGGAGGGTCTGAGTGAGCGCTGGGAGCGTGCTCGCCTCTGGGCCGCACAGCAGAGTTCCTGCCCGGGAGCACTGACCTAAGATTTCCCCCAAATGTTCAGGAATCGAATTAAATCGCATGTAAAACCCCTCTGCCCAGACCGTGTGACACCGCACGTTCCCAGAAGTCGGGAGCGGCGAGGAGGGAACAAAGAGCCGCCGCCCCTCACCCAGACGGGGCAGTCGTGGACCAGCAGCGCGACGTTCCCGAACGCGCTGGCCTGGTACTCGGTGAACACCGGCCGTGCCACAGCGCCGGCCGCGCTCAGCAACAAGCTGCTCTCGTCCCCGGAGACCAGGGGGCTTCTCCCCAGGTAGGTGCGGATGAGCCCGGACGGCCGCAGGTCCTGGTGGAACGCGTCGCCCTCGTTCCCGAGCGCCACGATGTGGATGGACCTGCACGGCACAGAGCGGGCGGGGCGGGGGCGGGCGTCAGGGGGGCGGCCCAGGCCCCGCGGACCCGAGCGCGGGGCGGCGGCGCGTACGTACATGGTCTCCGGGCCGAGCGCCGGGCGGCGGCGCGCGCGGACACGGCT
>PVIC010030163.1:0-21397 GCA_004025085.1 Thryonomys swinderianus
AAAAAAAAAAAAAAAAAGCTAATAAAAAAATTTTGTACCAACTATCTGCTGAGGTTGTGGCTCAATGGTAGAATGTTTGCTTACCATGAACAAGGCCTTTCATTCTCTTGCAAGCACTACAAAAATAAATAAAACTAGTTTTCTAATAGTGTCCACCTTTTTAAAAAGGCAAAAATAAAAAGGATGAAATTCATTTGAATGATACATTTTAACTCAGCTTATCAAAAATAAATATTTATGTAGTTAATATGACATATTAGTAGTGAGTTATTAACTAGGTATAGTAGCAGGTTAATATGAAATATAACTAGTGAACTATTAGCTAGGTATGGTAACAGCTAATATGAAATATTACTAGTAAGCTATTAAGTGGGTATGATAGCAGGGACCCACAATCCCAGCTACTCTGGAGGCTGAGTCAGGAGGATCCCAAGTTCCAGGCCAGCCTGAGCAAGGCTTTGTCTCAAAAACAAACACATGAGATATTTTCTGTTCCTTCTTTTGACTTTTGTCTTGAGACGAGGGCATCACCTACATGTCGGGTTTGGACTTGCTCACCATGTGTGAAACATGCCAGAGTCCTATGGCCTTGGGCAAATTGCTTATCTGCCTTGTCATAAAACGTAAATGATGATGGTTTGGTTTTTGTTAACTCAGGGACGCACTTAGTTTTTCCTGGTCATAGGATAAGATAAGCAGGAGACAGGAATCATTGTTACACAGGGCAGTGTATCTGCCTCCTACACACATGACTTGACATTACATTTAATTAGAGGTCATGTCTCAGTTCCAGGTGCCATGGGTCATTACAGGCTAATTTCTCAACCACACTGGCCTTAGAGTAACAAGGGGACTTTCTCTTTTCTCTTTATTTTGTTTTGTTTTTGTTTTTGAGACTGGCTGCCCAGGCTGGTATTGAATTCCTGGGGCAAAGTAACCCTTCTGCCTCAGCCTCTCGAGTATCTGGGGACATGTGCCACAATACCTGGCTGACAGGGTGGTACTCAAGAGCTGAGAAGGCCCCACCTGAGGCTTCCTGCAACCTGTCAGGCAAAATTCAAGTGCACCAGGTAGACAACTCCTCCAACAGATCAGACTAAGATTTTCGTTTCAAACATCGGTTTACAATGATTTCTGCACCCAAATAACAAGATACATGCAAGAAATTCCTCCCTCAGCTTGTTTGGACATTCATGATTGTTCAATTTTATTCAGACCAACAAGGCAATATTTTTGGTATAATCACTCAAAGAGTTGGTACTATTTAGGCAAAATCTTAACTAAGAATTAGCTAGACTGGGCATTTTATAGAAGGTCCAGTATGTGTTACTGAAGGAAAGTTGCTTAGTTTGATGGCAGTGGGCCTTGAACCTTGGGCCTTGATGCTTTCTAGGCCAGGGCTCTTCTACTGTACTGCAACCCCGGTTCCTAACTCTTAAATGTGGTTCTCCTGGCACTGAAGGGAATCTTTGCTCTGAGTAAATAAGAAAGCCCAAGATGCAACTTTAAAATATGGCATGTAGTAGGAATAAATTTTAGCCAGTAACCCCTCAGATAAAAGACTAATATCTAGAACATACAGAGAATTGAAAAAAAAATCAGACTCCCCAAATGTAAAGACACAGTCCAAAAATGGGCATCTGAAATGAATAGACACTTCTCAGATGAAGAAGTAGAAACAACAAATAAATATATGAAAAAATGCTCAAGATCACTGGTCATCCAAGAGATATAGATGAAAATAACACTGACATTCTACCTCACTACAGAAAGAATGGCTGCTATCAAGAAGTCAACCAATAACCAAATACGGGGTTGTGGAGAGAAAGGAACCCTTTCCACTGTTGGTGGGAATGTAGATGGATATAACCCCTGTGGAAATCAGTATAAAGATTCCACAAAAAACTAGGATTAGAGGTTGCATTTGACCCGCTATTTTCCTGCTGGGTGTATTCACAAAAGAATTCAAAGCATCATACCTCTGCAACATATATGCACCCGTGTTCATAGCAACTTAGTTTATAATAGCTAGATCTTGGCAGGAGGACTGCCCACCAACCAGTGAATGGAAGTAAAAGATTATTTTTATACAAGGTAGTTCTACTCCGCCATAAAGAAAGATAAATTTTGCCGGGAGTGGTGGCTCACGCCTGTAATCCCAGCACTCGAGAGGCAGAGATAGGAGGACTGCTGAGTTTGAGGCTTGCCTGGGCTACATAGTGAGCTCAGGGACAGCCTGAACTACAAAGTGAGGCCCTGTCTCAAAAAAAAAAAAAGAAAAGATAAACTTTAAGTGAATAAAGAAGATGTGGTTTGTCTGTAAAGTGGAATATTCCTCAGCCATAAAGAATGATACATCTGAGTCATTTATAGTCAAGTGGAGGTACCTTGAGAACATACTCATAAGTGAAATAAATAGGACACACATGTGTAAGTAGCGTATCTTTTCTCTAGTATGAAAAACCAGAGCTTCGAAATGTATGATAGGTAATGTGAAATAGGAAGAAAATTTGAAAAGGAAAAGAGAAAGGATGGGTAGGAGAAAGTAATGAAGGGAAATAAAAAGCTTTGATAGTAAAAAATAAAGGAAACAAAGCTTATGTATATAAGGGGCAGGGACTATAGGGAGGGCAGGGGAAAGGGGGAAAATGAGAATCAAGATGTGTCACATATAGCTAACAAGTTCTCAATGTTAAATGTGATATATTATATTATAAAATGTACCAATAAAATCAAATTAAAAATTATAAAAAAGATAAACTTAAGACATCTATAGCTTAATGGATGTAACTTGAACTACACTCTTAAGTGAAATAAGCCAGACATACATTTAAATACTGCATTGTCTCTCTCGTGTGAGAAACTGAAAGGGTAAATAAGGACCAAAATGTATAATAGATAGTATGAAGAAACTGCCCAAAAAGAAAGGGAAACTGTGAAATGGGGAGAAAGGAAAGGAGAAAAATTAAAGGGAAAATGGAAACAAAACTTTTGCAAATATGAAGAGGAGAGGAGGTTGAAGGGAGGGAAGAGGAGAAAAAGAGGAATCTTATACAGGTACAGACTCCCTTTGATGAATGTGATCACTGTGTATATTTAAATTGTACCAATAAGATTAGTCTAAAACATATATATGGCAAATAGGCCATGCATGCCTGTAGTCCCAGCTACTCGTGAGACAGAGGCAGGAGGACGGCCCCAGGCTAGAAGTCTGAAAGCAGCTGAGGCAAAATAGGGAGATCCCATTCCAAAACAATAAAATAAAATAAATGATGCCTGGCAACAGCATAGAAATGCAATGAACACACATCAGGATCCCATCCTCTGAACCAGCAGCAGCAGACCCATGGCACACACGCCGCAGCCAGTGTCTGCTATCACTGAAAGCTCTAGAAAGTTCCCCATCACTGCCCTAAACTCCATTTTGCCTTGCCCACTCTTTTTTTGTTTCCTTATCTTTGAAATGCAAAAGGTACGTACTTTCCATATGGTGACAGAAGTGATTTCAGTTCTTAGCACTATTGAGATTAGTTCCCCTTTTTCCCATATGAGAAGGGTAAGGTGAACATTTAAGAAAAAACCTGGCAAGACCTTTTAGTGTTTTGGTTTGGCTTTTTGCTATGTGAGCGCACGTGCGCATGCACGCGTGTGTGTCTTATTTCTGTCAATAGCAGTTGTTTTTCTGCATAAGAAAGTAACATATGCATTAAAGAGTATTTGAAAAGTACAGATTCACACAATTTTTCAATCATCAATACAACCCATAGATAAACACTAGCCTTATTTTTGTTTGTGTTAAGCACACTTACATGAAAATGTTTTGCTTCCTTTTTACAGTTGAGATAATATTACCACCTAAAGTATGATACCCCACTCTTCACTGATGTACTTTTAAAAGATTCTTCAAAAAATATGGAATTTCTCTTATTTGAAAATTATGGTATTTTCCAAAAACATAATTTCATAGTTATGTAATATGTCACCATATATACTGATGTGCTGTCTGTATATATGAAGGTCTGTTTTTGGATCAGACTGTCTCCAAATTTTCTCGATACAGAAATTCTGCATGATTTTCTTGTACATATATGTTGGTACACATCTGCTGATGTCTTTAGGATAAATTCCTAGGAATGGAATGAATGATTGTAAAGAGTTTTTTTCTCCCTTGTTCTTTGTTTGTCTGAGACAAGTTCTCTCTATGTACTTCAAACTGGACTTCAGCTCACTATATAGCTCACACTGGCCTCAAACTTGCAGTGATCCTCCTGCCGGTGCCTCCTGAGTGCTGGAATTACAGATGTGTGCCACCACACCCAGCACTCTAAAAGTCTTAAGTGGTTCTGACATATTATAACATTATTCTCTTGAAAGATTTTAACAATTGACCACCTGATCGTGAATAATTTTAGTACCATCTAGCCTCAACCAGATGATCAACTACATTTCAAAAGGAGTAGATCGTGGGGGATTTAGCTCAGTAGCACTGCGCCTGTCTCACAAGTGCAAGTCCTAAGTTTGATCCCAGTACTAGGAGGGAGATGGACTGTACATACATACCGGGGCGCTGTTGATTTTTCTATGGAACTCTAGAAACATTTCTCTAATGTTTGTAACTAGAACGCAGCGAAACACTCATCCACCCTAAGAATGCGTAAGTCCCACGCAGAATGGCAAGATGCTAGGTCAGCCCCAGACTTCAGAGAGAAGCTGCTCCGACCAGACTTCCCCCGCGGGATGCTGGCTGCCTGCCAGTCACAGTCAAGTCGAAGCAGAGCACCAGGGGACTCTCAAACCAAAGGGAAAGGGTGAGGGAGCAAGGCCTGGCCCGGGCGGCTAGGGAGGAATAGGGCTGGGGAAAAGCTTTGAGGAGGACGGGCAAAGTCTGGAGCAAGAAGGACAACAGCCCACCCTGAGAGAGACTGATTTATGAGCTTTCTGAAAAAGGCAAGGGTTCCCCACATCCATTCGTGAAAGCAGCTCCCGTGTGTCTAGGAAGAACTCAGGACTAGGTAAGGTACATCAAAGAGCTGGATCTAGGCCAGCAACCTCTACTGCCAACGGCAGCTCCAGCTCAACACTGGAAATAGGATTTGGTAGCTAAGTGTGGTGGCACATGCCAGTGATCCTAGTGACAGGGAGCCTGAAAATCATCATGAGTTTGAAGCCAGTCTGAGCTAAATAGTGAGCTCGAGGCTGGCCTGAACTACATAGTATGACTCTGTCTCTGAAAATAAAAAGAAAACAAAACAGGGCCGGAGGGTTAGCTCTGTGGTTCCGGCGCCTGCCTCACAAGCGCAAGGTCCTGAGTTCGATCCCCGGTAACCACATATAATTCTGGGCGTAGAGACTCACGCCCACCAACAATCAACACCACATACCACAATGCCAGGTGTGGTGGCTCACGCCTGTAATCCCAGCACTCGGGAGGCAGAGACAGGAGGATTGCTGAGTTCGTGGCAGCTTGCCTGGGCACCATGGTGAGCTCAGGGCCAGCTTGAACTACAAAGCAAGACCCTGTCTCAAAAAAAAAAAAATCAGAAATCAGGATAACATGGAAATATAGAAAAGAATTCATTTACTATATATTACTTAAACTGAAGATGTATGCAAACTAGATGCCTTAAGCATGTCTTTAGAGTAACTAAACAATAGCCATCGTTTTGGTAACTTTAAGAAAACTAGCAAGGTCATTAAAAATAAAAGGTGAAAATAATCCTTTAGTCTTCATGAAGGAAAATACCTGATTATAATTGCTGTGTGTCTCTTATGATGTAATCCTGTCCCGGAATACACATCAAGCTGTCTATGGGAATAACAAAGCCTCCTGGATTTGTAGAATTCTCACTACCAGTTCTAAGTTTGGAAAAGCATAGGCTGTTGTTTACATGGTACATCTTTCCACAGGAGTTTCAACTCATCTTCCTTCCCTACACCACTCAGCAGAACAGGAACATGTGGTCGCAATGTCGTACAAAGCATGTTTTCCAAGGGGCGATCTTGGAGCAGTTTATTTTCAGTCTCCATCAGTGAGGACAGACAAGGGTACACAAATAAGCGAATGAAGAAGACAAACCACTAAAGGGTTAAAATAATTAACAAGAAATTGACTAAGATAGAAAAGAGGTGGGGCGAGAGGGAGAGAGAGATCAGAAAACCCAGACATACAGAATGAATAGTGTCAGTTACCTTCTAAACTTCCCAGCCTGCAGATACAAAGGACAGTATCAGTCTTTTTAGCTTAAGGCTGTTTGTGGTTGGAAGTTCCTCAAAATGGCCCTTAGCAGCTCTTCCCTTAGAAGGGAGTGGGTTGCCCCATTTCCTGTCTTCCTGGGCTTTCTCCCTCACTCCCTCCAACACTGTCAACAGCAAAAGATAGAGGAAGCTGGCGGGGGTCGGAGGGGCCCAGGATCTGAGCGGATGCACTGGGCAAGGCTGGCTCTCATCTGGCTTCTGTCCCCAGCGCCACTGCCGCTCTCAATGGAAAGGTGAGAAGGGTGAATCAGGGTGAGGGGAGTTTCCTTCTCTCAGACTCCCTGGAAAGAGGGCAGACGCTGCCACGGCCAGCGTCTTGCTCCTGCCCCTGAAGACACTGGGAGCTGTCTTCCCTCCCCACACCGCCACAGCACCGGCCCATTTGGATTGAGGCTCAGTTTTAACTCGAGCACCTTTAAAAGGCTCTACTTCCTTTTCTGCATATTTATTGGTTTTAGCACATGTCCGTGGCACATAACAGGTCCATCCATCATGTGGCATTAGGACGTGTGCCTAATACACCTTAACTCTTTGTCAGCCCTTCCCTCTCTACTCCCTCCTCTTGGTTTCCTTCTCATTTGCAAGAGATCTGTCTCCCTGTCTCCTATTATGTCTTTTACTTCACTCTATTCTTCGGATCTCTCATCTCAAAGCAACCATGTCATGTTTAAGCTTGTGTGTCTGATGCATTTCATGTAACATCATGGTCTCGAGGGGCATCCATTTTCCTACAAATGATTCAATTTTATCCTTCTCTGTGGCAGAGTAGCGCTCCACTGTGTGTAAATACCACATGTTCCCATGCATCTGTGGATGGACACATAGGCCGCTTCCAAGATTCAGCTACAATGAGCAATGCTGCTGTAAACATAGGTGTGCTTGGGTCACTGGGCTAGATGTCTTGAACTCTTTCAGGAAGCCACATGGGCCTTGTCCCTGAACATGGCCACAACCTGAGTACCGGCCCTGTGCACAGACCATGAGTGGGAGGAGGAAGGACCCACAGTTCACCCTTGCGGACGGTGAGGGGGCAGCCCCAAACACAACCTCCTTTCCCACCTTGTGGAGCACATGGCTCTGAGGTCCACACCAGGAATTCCCTGGAAGAGGACGTGGCCCCAGCGCTGCCCCTGGGCTGCCTGGTGCCCTGGCCAAGGAGAGGCCGGAGGCAACTGAGGCGCCTGCCCACTCCAGTCATGAAAATGCTTAGGGGAGAGTCAAGCCCGGTGCTAATTTAGTAGTTGTTAATAATGGATAAGATCCACTCGGGATTATTTGCACAGTGCTGGAAGCCTGGGAAAGGAAGATAATAAAAATCTTAGCCTAAGAGGTCTTCTGTCTCTGCTTAAAATGTCCCCATATAAAATATTCACCTGCAGGGATAAACTAATAAAGATGTCCCCCCAGGCTCCTATGTGTAAAAGTCTAATATGATAATGAAAATAAAGATAATAAACAAATTGTAAGGAAATAATCCTGTGGTGCGCCATGAATAAGTCATTAGACTAAGCGGAGGATGTGAAGGGGTTGACAGCGACCCCCCGGCCCGGACCTGACCTGGTGCCAACTGCTTTTCCCTTCAGCTTTCAGCAGGTGGGCGCTGAGTTGGGATGGAGCAGCAGGTGCTGGGCTAATCCCACCCAGCCCCAGGCACCCTCTGCCCTTCACCTCTGAAAACGATTCCATGATGCCCGTAGCAGATGGGGGTGGCGAGCACTACAAAAAAGATTTTCTGCGCCTTTAGCCCTTCTAAAGGTCTCTGGCTCTCGCCTTCAGCCGCTTGTTCTTTCTTGCCAGCCCCGACCCCAGCCAGGAGCCTCGTGCATGCTGAGGTCAAGCCTGGCGCTGGCCACACCCTGGCCCCACTCTGGGCGCGTGTCTCAAGCAGAAATCTCTCCTGACTCAGGTTTCTAACTCTCTCCACCTGTGGACGCTCAGGATTCGCAGGCCCCGCAGTGCTTCCTCTGCCAGCTCAGCAATCGATACCAACCAGACCCTCCCTGGTGTAAGACAAAACTCCAAGAGTAGTCCTTGGTTCCTCCCTAGCCTCACTTCCCGCATCTAAGCCATCAGTGAGTTCTTTCAATTCTACCTTTACAGTATATGCAAAATGTGGCCACTTCTGTCCATCCTGGTCACCACACTGGGCACTCACCCCATCTCTGGCTGAGACTGGTGTGCCCGCTGCCCGGGGTGGGGGTCTCCCCACTGTCCTGCTCCCTGACTCACTAGAAGTCAGTGCTGTCAGAAGGAAAATGTGGGTCACATAGTATGACTACCAGCCCAGCCTGCATGGAGTTCTGTGGGTCACAGTCGCGTAGAGCAAAATTCAAGCTCCTTAGTGTCCCAGTGTCCCAGCTGTCCCCTTACCTCTCAGCATCGTCTCGGCCTCTCTCGTGGCCTTCTCAGACTGGCCTCTCACGTTCCTCAGGACTTAACTGTTCAGAGCAACACCTGGGCCCGCAACCTAAAAACACCTGCAACTTGTTAAAACCCTGTCCTCACCCCAGGCTGACAGATGGGCCCCAGGTGAGGCGTGTGGAAACTACAGCTGAAGCAGTACTGCTGAGGTTTGGAAGGTTGCAGGAGCTTTTCTCCTGGGCCCTTTCTAGTTCGGAGTTCTTCTCCTCCAGCCTTCCTGGCCTGGATCTAGGGTTCTATTGTCTTTCTCCTCTGGCTTCCCCACTCTTTAACCTCAGTGTAACAGAGAAATAGAAGCCACCAGAGGAGAGCGTCCTGCTTCCCAGCATGAAGCCCACACACTGTGTTTGCTGCTGTCTCTTTCTTCCAGTTTGCTCAGAGGACGTGACTTTCTTTCCAGATGGGCTGCGACATGGCTGTTCTGGGCTGTGCTGATAAATGCTTGACAGCTGGTTCTGCAGGGGTGAAGCGCTCTGATCGGCAGAGATCATTGATTTCCTCCATGTAAATGTGGCTGATTTTAAGCTCCTGATAAGAGAACATTAAAGGCAGAGTAGGAACAGATGTGCATATGGGCATCATTCTATGTTATCAAGTGTTTCTGCCTCACAAACATGATGGACATGACCTCCAGAGAGCAGCTTTCAGTAAAATGGAGTCGAACAAAATAGATGAGTCTTCAGTGTTCATGACTCTGTTTTTAATATAACTTATTTAATATAATTTATTTAACTGTGCTTTTCCATCATATAAGTTTTTCACTGGCTGTGCCCAGTGCCCTATTCTGAGAATTCCTGCAAATCTAACAGCTGGCACCCTACGGGCGGCACCCATCCCTCCATTCACCCTCGCCAGCCTCCACCCACCAGCCTGGCTTCTGCCTAGGACCCTCTAATCTCCTTGTCCCTGACTTCCGCCCCTTCCGGGACCCCTGAGTTCCTGTGGTTTCTGCAGCTTCTTCTTGCTCTTTGACTTCGGTCAGGAGTTCTGGCTTTAGGCTCTTCTCACACTGCCCACCTGCAGGCTGCTCCCAGCTTTTCTATGTGTCTGTCTGAAGCAGGAGCACACGTGTGTGGGACAGTAATGAGCAACTGAAGGCATGTGTCACCAAAACAGCCCATCCTCTCCATTCTCAATGTTCATTTACCCAGAAGCCCTTTTTTTTTTTTTTTTTTTTGAGACAGGGTCTCACTTTGTAGTTCAGGCTGGCCCTGAGCTCACTATGTAGCCCAGGCAAACCTCAAACTATGCAGTCCTCCTGTCTCTGCCTCCCGAGTGCTGGGATTACGGGCATGAGCCACCATGTGAGCCACCACGCCCGGCACTGTGGTATGTGGTATTGATTGCTGGTGAGTGTGAGTCACCACGCCCAGCGTTATATGTAGTTACTGGAGATCGAACTCAGGACCTTGCGCTTGCAAGGCAGGCGCCAGAACCACTGAGCTAAATCTCTGGCCCCAAGAAGCCCATTTTTTAAAAAGTTCTAACCACTGCATATAATCCTTCAGGAAGGTTACTGAAACGGGGCCTGGTAGTACATGCCTGTGGTCCCAGCACTCTGGCATTACAGAGGCAGGAGGATCTCAAATTCAAGTTCAGCCTGGGCAATTTAGCCATTTAGCAAGACTATCTCAAAAAGGGCCGGGTCACAGCTCAGTGTGAAGGTGCTAGGTACCATCTCCAGTATTGAGGAAACAAACAAAAACAAAGAAAACTACTGAAATGACCCAGTGAGGAGTTTGGACCAGGTTAGTGATGACGGAGATGGACAGAAAATGAATGCTTTGCAATCAGTGCTGTACAGGACATCAACAGGCACAAACATTCCCGGGGCTGGAGGGAAGGGAGGGAGATGCTTTCTGGGCACTGGGGGAGCAGCCAGGGAGGTGGATTCACGGCAATAGGGACTTCAAACTGTTTGTGCTCACACTTCTGACTCCAAATGTGTGGGCTTTTCTCACATCTCCCATTCTCCAGCCATCCCGCACCACCTGGGTGCCCTTGGGTCCTCTAACTCAACCCTGGCACCGTCTACATGACCACACAGCTCAGGTCACACAAGGGGAAGGGCTCAGCCCCACAGAACTGCCCGTTTCAGGGAACAGTGGCAAGTCGCACGCTTTGGACCAACCAGCTAGAAATCGGTGGCTCCCTCTTCTCCCTCCACAGTTCAACCAACGACAGGTTAGCATTAAAAGTTTCTAGGATGCTCCAAAAAGCAAGACTTGAATTTGCTGCGTGCTGAGCCCAAGCCACGTGTAGGCACGTCCTGCGGCCCCGCCCTGAGGTTTCCCAAGTCCCATCCCTCCGCAGCACTCACTGTTTGAGCACCGCTTATCTATGTCTTGTCCTTACAACGATCTCCTTTGTGTGGCAGGTACTCGGCCCACAGAGGCTGTTTGTACTGAGAATGTAAGGCTTTTTCTCCTGTTGCCATTCCCCAAACAATACAGCATAACAACTAGCTACACAGCATGGACTTTGTCCTGCTTCTCTAAGTATCCAGAGATGGCGTGGAGTGGGAGGCGGGTTGCTAAGGCTGTGTGCAGACACGCTGCCCTCTCACGGAAGGGGCGTGAGCCTCGGTGGGCTTCAGGAAGGACGGGTCCCGGAACAACCAGTCCCTTGGACACCAATGGGCACTTGGTGTTCACTTGCTAGAATAGCACACGGGACTCAGGAAAACACTGTACTTACCGTGTCTGCACCCGTTTTTTACAAAAGATAAAATTCCTAACTGCCAGAGGACAGAAGTGCATCGGGCAGGGTATGGGGTGGAGGTTGGGGGCTTCCATGCACCCCACCTGGAGGCACCCCCATCCTATCCTCGAGGGGTGCTGTGAGGCTCTGTGACACCGGCGTGATACCCTGTGTCACCGGCCACAGTGATAAACACCACCTCCAGCTCCTCCTCCGACTCGGGAGTCCTAACGCATCTCTGTGTTGTGCGGTTGCTTCCTCCGGCTACCAGTCCCCCTCTTGAGGCCTTCTAGCCCCCTTTCCCATTCTCACAGGTGGAGGAGGCCTGTGCCGGCGGGGAGACGAGGGAGGAGGACACGGCTGGGAGCCACTCACATAGGGGTTGACAGAAAGCTTTTAGTAATGTTTGTGCATTTCAGAGTAAATTTTAACATCCCGAACATTCACGATGCTCCCACCCAAGTCACTCTTTCTCACATCGGCTTGACCTTTCACCTCTTGATGGCCTGATGGTGGATGCTGGTCTTGGGCAGCTATAACCAAATACCCTGGCCTGGTAGCTGGCAAAAAGCCGAGGGGCGCTGCTACCCACTCTAGAGGCTGAAGTCCAAGACCAAGGCATTGGCAGATGCAGTGTGTGCTGCGGGCCACTTCCTGGTTTAGGGATGGGCCTTCCTGCTGAATCTTCCCGGGCAGCAGGAAGCACTCTCTGGGGCCTCTGTGATAAGGGCACTGTCCCATGCACGGGTACCTGCTTCGAGCACTTCCCCATTTCCTCACAGTGAGACTTAGCTTTCCACACAGCGAGATGGGGCCACAGGCATTTAGATGCTGGCAGCGCCTCTCCTGACAGCTCTGGGGATCCTCTGGTCCTCACTACACAGGGCTCTGTGGTGTCTCTCCCATGACACTCATCCCCTTCCCTGCCCTGGGAGCTGAGGACAGAGACGTCCTTGTCACGTGCTGCCGTGTGTCCCCCACATGCACTCAGGGTTGGCGTGTGGTGGCTGCTCAGTGAGGAGATGAGCCTGCCGAGCCCTGGAGAGCGGTGATCGGAGCACAGCTGGTGCTGGGAAGATCTGGTCACCAAGTCCCGGCGGCAAAGCTGTGCACTGTGTATTCCAGGACTTTTGGGGGTGCCCAGGACCTGTGCCCATTTCTCCTTCAGCGTGATCCTTTTTCCAGCCACATTTCAGGCAGGTCTCAAGAGCTTGACCACTGGGTGAAGCTCTCCTCAGACACCCCACCACCATAACTGCGTGTCACCCGCTGAGCTCTTCTTTGGTATTAGCTTCCTACTGTGTGTTTGTTTAGGGCTTGGCTATTCACAACCTCAAGGGGACCTGCCTCTGTAGAGGGCGTCAGGGCTCCTGTCTGGTAGGAAGAAAGCAAAGGACTATGGGATTTAGGGCTTGCACAAGGCTGCCTGGAGAAACTCCAGGATCCCTCCAGGGAGTTAGCAGCGGTGACAGGAAAGAATATTCATTGCAGACTTACAGACTGGGACTGTGCTGGGTGCCAAGGACAGCAGAACATGCCAGGCTCCTGGAGCCAGGTATTAGCTATTCAAGTCAAGCAGTTAATAGCTCTCCCTGTTCTTTATGAAGCTGTGTTCCTTGTCCAATACCCAGATGCCTGCAAGGTACTTGGAAAAGAGAGTGGCCTAGATAGAGGCTGGGAGCTCCCGCCTGGTCTGGCCAGTTCTTCAACCCCAAGGCTCTGCAGGGCAATTACAGACTCTCTTCCTCTGGGTTAGGCTCTCACCTGCAGGGCTCTGGGGCTCGGGTTTAGTTTTGGTTTTCCCTCAGTACTAAGAATTGAACCCAGGGGCCAAGGATTTAGCTCAGTGGTTCTGACATCTGTCTTGAAAGCACAAGGTTCCAAGTGTGATCCCCAGTAACTATATACCACAACGCCAGGCCAGCAATCAGTACCACACCCCACAATGCTGGGCGTGGTGGCTCACGCCTGTAATCCCAGCACTTAGGAGGCAGAGACAGGAGGATTGCTGAGTTCGAGGCTTGCCTGGGCTACATAGTGAGCTCAGGGCCAGCCTGAACTACAAAAAGGAGACCCTGCCTCAAAAAAAAAAAAAAAAAAGAATTGAATCCAGGTCCTTTGCACTGAACTACATTCCCAACCCTTTCTGTGTTTTAAATTTTGAGACAGTCTCATTAAGTCATCCAGGCTGGGTTCAAACTTGCTGTCCTCCTGCCTCAGCCTCCCAGATGTTGTGATTACAAGTGTGCACCACCATGCCCCACTGTGTTTTGGTTTCAATGAAGGTAAAATATCCTTAAAGCATATCCCAATTTCTCAGGACCACTGTATTTTATAAACCTGGGTGACCTCAGAGGACTTGAAATGTAATCCTGGAGAAAAAGTTAACCAGATGTGGCTACACATGTGCATCTATACGTATGTGTGTGTGCACACACGTGTACTTGAGTGCACATGTGTGTACTAGCAGGGGATGGGGCACCTCCTCCCTGCAGTCCTTCCCTAAAATGGACCAGGCACACGACTTCTAACCTTTCTCAGGGCTGGCTGAGAAGCGCGGAGCTGAACACCAAGTCAAAAAAAACACGTGGCCTTGTTTCGGTTCCCATCTCAAGGCAAAAGTCATCTTGACATTCCCTCTGCGACAGCTTCCTGCCCCCACACCCTACTCTCTTGTCTGGACAGGAGGTGACTTCATATTTCCTCACTGGCCACAATACCATCCTGCTGCTGCAGTGGGGGAAATTACAGCTGCTACCGTTTCAGTCTGGATGATGTGGTGTCAGTGCTGAAGAACATAGTGAGGACAGACAAGATAGTCATTGTGTCTGCAATACAACATCAGATATTGCTGATAGACAGTGTATTGATTGGGGTTCTCTGGAGAAATATACATACACACACACTCTTCTACTTATGGTAGCATTATGTCCTGAGAAAACCATTAAGTTGAAAATATCAAGTCAAAATTGCATTTAATACACTCAGCCTACCTTCATCATGGCACCTCCTAGCCTGCTTTAAATGTGCCCAGAACACACAGGTCAGTCTATAGAAGGGCAACCCAGTCACAACAAGGCTTGTCTCATAATTGAGCACCGCATGTAGTTTATTGGAGTCTGTGCTGAAAGTGGAAAACAGAATGGTTATCTGTACTCACCACGGAGGCACACAGTGAAAACACACTGGGGCCCAAAGAGGCTTGAGACCGAAGGCTCAGTGAGCAGGAGGGTGCCCAGGACACCACTCTCCAGCTGGCACCAGTCTGCATCATGAGTATCACTGGTCTGGGAAAAGGTTAATATTAAAACTCTGAAGTAGAGTTTCACCTGAATCAGAATTGCTTTTGCACCGTGGTGAAGTTGAAAAATCACATTATAACATCATAAGCCATATGGGGGATGAAAGAGAGAGGGGGAAGGAGAGGAAGGAAGGAAGGAAGGAAGGAAGGAAGGAAGGAAGGAAGGAAGGAAGGAAGGAAGGAAGGTAGGAAGGAAGCAAGCAAGCAAGCAACAAGCAAAGAGGCAAGGAAGGAAGGAAGGAAAGCAAGTGATCATGAAGTCTTGGTTCACACTGTTACAGAGGCTGAGAAGTCTCACAGTCTGTCATCCACAAGTAGAGACTCGGGAAAGCCAGCACATAATTCAGGACTGGAGACCCAGAAGCACAAAGGACTAGAGAAGATCCAGGTCCCTCAGGCAGAGGGGGCATCCCCCCTCCACATTTGTGTTCTCTGTGGGTCTTCAATGCCTGACGATGACACCTAAGTGGGTGAGAGCGATTTTCCTGTTGCCAACCAAATGCTCATCTCTTCCAGAAATGCCCTCCCAGACTTAGCCAGAAACAACTTCATCAGCTACATAGGCACTGCTTACCTCCATTGTGCTGGTTCTCCCCCCTTGATACTGTTTATAAAGATGTCCCCCAAAGCCAAATGCACTCATGGGTGAGGTTTCAGAGACTGATTGGATCCCAGGAGCATGATACACCTGGGTGTTTTAGTCCACTGAGGAGTTTACAGCTAAATGTGCCCTCTGGAAGTGAAGCCTGGTTGGAGGAAGTGGTCACTGGGAGCATGGCCTGGAAGAGCCTCTCTCCTTTTATCTCCTTTCCTCTTCTCTTGACCTCTGCTTCCTGTCTGAGCAATTCTCCTCTGCCACAGCACCCTGTCCTGAAGCTGGCCAATTGTCTTAGTTATTTTCATTGCCAGGACAAAATACTTGACACCCACAAGTTAAAGGAAGATTTATTTTGGCTCACAGATTCTAGAAGTATCAGTCCACGGTCATTTGGACAGTTCTGAGACAAGGTGGCAGGGCAGTCAGGAAGCAGCAAACTATTGAGGGAAGAAGGATGGATATATGTGTGCTCACCTCCTCCTACCAGGCTTCACCTTCCAGCATCACACTCAGCTCTGAACTGATTAGACTAACCTAGTACCTCACACCCTTAACCCACTCGCCCCCAAAGCCCTACCTATGAGCACATGAGGTTCTTGGGGGCCACCTACATATAAACCATGATACCGACTATGGACTGAACCCTCTACAAACTGTGAGCCAAAATGAACCCTACCTCATTTAAATGGTGGGTGTTGGGTATTTTGCCTCAGCAGTGAGGAAATAACTAAGTACCCCTCAGCATAGCCGAAATCGAAATGAGACAAGACATGGAATAAAATTTACACCATCACAGAACAAACTGGTAAACACCTCCGCTTTGGGCATCCTGAACACAGAGATGCCAGCCTGGCCAACCTGTGCCCACACCAGCAGCGGTTCCTCCTGAGCTCCCAAGTCCAGCTCAGAGCGGGAAGGCAAGGTGAGCAGGTGCCCTCTAATGACATGTGAGCGACCCCTGACAGCAAAGAACACATGTTCTCTTCTTTCCTATTTTAGTAACACTCCTGGCAGTGTGTTTATGCATTTTGTAAAACAAGGACTCAAGTAAGTATTGGGGGAAACACCTTCAAAGACTCTCGTAGTCTCAGCAGTTATCAGTGCCCCAGAAGGCTCTGCACTCAATCAGGTGGCTTCAGAAATACGGCAATAAATCTGCGGTTGAGTCTTTCCAGAGAAAATGTGAACTACAAATGAATTGGCCTCGGACAATTCATTTACTTAATTTATCCTTTGGATTTATGAAGAGATCCAATTAATTCAAAAATGTAAAAATTGGCACTTGCTGCACCGGATGGGTTTTCATGAGGACTATTCTGTTCCTGGAACCAGTGACTCACATCTTTTATCCCTGTGCATCAACCCCTTGAACCAGGCTTGCTCCACCCTTCAAGGTCAAGGGATTACAGAGCAGGCTAAGGAATCATCCCCTGCCTGTGACTGCTAAGAGACGGTTCGCCTGAGGGAGGCCTTTCAGGCGGACAGGCCTGGCTCGGAACACACCCATTTCCTCGCCAAGAGCCAGTTGAGTTTAGAGTTCCCAGAGCCTTTGCTGGGAGTGTGCTAGTGCCCAAGCTAGCACACACTGGGGCTCAGAACCCAACAAGAGTGGTCTGTCTGCTCACTCCTTCCTCAGTATGTCTTGGGTGGTAGGCATTGCTTTTGGCTTTCCAGGCTGGTGAAATGATCAATAAAATCAGTATCCAGGAAAGGAGGAGAAGACACACCTGCCTTGTGGAGACATTGTATTTGTTCAAATACCTAAAGCACAAAGAACTATATCTAATAATTTGCTCTTGTGGGTGAACAGGGGAAATTTAGCTAAAACATTGTCTGAGAGACCTTTACAAATTAGCAAATCTCTTTTTCATTTTATTTATTTATTTTTTAAAATTTGTAATGTTGATCATCAAACCCAGGGCCTCAAGTATGCTCAATACATGATCTACTGCTGTTCTATACTACCAGGTCCAAACTCTTTTTTTTTTTTTAAATGTGCTGTTCCTTATTTTCAACCATTGGAAAAATATAAGCAATGTTTTCTGTGAAATTGTCTAAGATCAGCCATATTGTGCATGCATATGAATTGTTTGGATTAAGATTTTGAATGCTGGGCTTGGTGGCTCAAGCCTGTAATCCCAGCACTTGGGAGGCAGAGGCAGGAGGATTGCTGAGTTTGAGGCTTGCCTGGGCTACAAAGTGAGTTCAGGACCAGCCTGAACTACAAAGCAAGACCCTGCCTAAAAAAAAAAAAGAAAAGATTTTGGCAGAGGTAAACCACCTTGTACATTTTAACCAGTGGCCAACTGGACCCTGCAGCTTGTGGTGTCCTGGACTGTGAGCTGATGATTTAAAAAACAAGGCAGGTTAAGGTCAAGGGCTGACACAACACGCACCACCTGCTTCTCATGACTGTGCAGTAGAACGGAATGACTCTTGGAGAACTGAGGCCAAAAGATGGACCCAGCTGCAGATGAGATGTTGATGAACACTGGGAGGAGAACACGGATATGGGAGTGGTGGCGAGTCTATTGCCAAGTCAGCGAAGGCTGTGGAGAGGGAAAGGAGAAAACTGCCCAGAGACAGCCTGTGTCGTGGGGCCCGAGAGAGGGCCTGAAGGTAGACAGGAGCCCAGTGGGCAGTCACCCCTGCTACCAGCTCTGGTCATTGCCAAGTCAGGGTGGCTGCCCCTGAAAGACGTGGCATGGAAGGGTGGGAAGCTGAGAATTAGGCCACCAGGTGGTGCTGGGGTCCTGCCCCAGGGAAGCATCTTCGCCATCTGGGTTTGGGAGTGTGTGGGAGGTTGCTGCCCTTCCTGTCCAGCTCACTGGACCTGGCTTTCTGGTTGACCTTCCCTGTCCCCGGACTTAGCCTTACCGTTTTCACAGGAGGAGTTGGGGACGGAAGGCCGCACATGCCGACATCACTCCTGCCCCAGATCAGTCAGCTGGGTTTTCATCCACAAACACAGATAATCAGGACAGCTTTGAGGAGTCTACGAATTGCAGAAGGGCCTAGACAAGCCTCCAGGACACTCCCAGGGAAGGGAGAACCAAAGCAGCGGAAGTGTCCGTGCTCGGTGAGGGAACTGCTTCAATGGAAGAACAAGAGTGGGGAGCAGGAGCCACAGAAGAGCACCGATGGGACACAACTGACAGGTGACACGCATTGTGACCTTGGGGGTCTGCTGGGGCAGCAGAAAACACCGTCTGTGTGGCTCTAACATTCAGGAACCTCTGCAGGGAGACAGCTTTGGCGCCAGTGGATTCTGTCAGGGTCCGTCTGCACTCCTTGTTCCGCAGTGAGTAGTAGCATTTATACAATTCCAGTATTTCAAATGCTGTTTTTGGTTTCCAATTTCTTAGAATCAACTGCTGGCAGAATGCCAAAGACCTCATTAATTTACAAAACAGAATGCAAACATTATGACACGGGTATTGTAGGAATAACAGCAGGGCAGACAGTAGTCAGAAAGGTGAGGGAGGCAGTGGGTGAAGGGTGACAAGATGCTCACAACACACCATCTGTTAAGGGAGAAATAACAAAGCTTTATTTCCTTTATGGGAACAAAGTGGTAGGAAAACTATGTTCACAGAAGATGAATGTTGGGGAGCTGTGGAGAGAAGAGGTCATGTAGATCAGGCAATTTTCTCTTGTTTTCATAAGGGAGGGAGACTCATAGTACTACAGAAATTAATAAATCAAGACCCCAGACTTCGACACGGCTCAGGGGTGGAGCACTTGCCTAGCATGCATGAAAGCCCAGGGACCTAATCCCCTGGCACTGTACGAATGGAACAAAACAGAAGAGAACAAGAAATGTACTTATTAGCATATTATCTGAAATTATGAATGCAACCACCTAAGGACTAGAAAAAGGGTATGGTGACTCTAGACAGTGGGACAGACGACCTCCTGGACCAGAAGGGTTTGATTTTTCCCACAGTATTAATCTGTAGCTCAAGGATCAGCAAACCCTGCTCTGCAACTCGGCCACTGGTTTTTATAAGGTTTTACTGGAACAGAGTCACATTCATTATGTCATGGGTCTGCAGTGTGTTAACAACGCACAGCTGAATCATTCTAACAAGGACTATGACTGTGACCTGGATTTTACAAACAAAAAGTTTGTTGGCCTCTCCTACAGAATACAATTTCTTTTTAAACTGCGTACATTCTTTATTTTGACTTAAAGAGACTGAAGAGGAAAAGTCTAAAACTTCTCACTTGTCTGAGCTGATTTTTTCAGACTACTGTAAACTTCAACCCCACGTTAACAAACCTCTGCAGGACTCCTTTTCATCCTTAAACTGTCTCAAATCTCCATGTACTTGATCCTGAGACTGGATTATTCACCACGGATGCTGGGAGAAGATGCTGAAACGCGGAAGATGGGTCACCATGAGCTCCCTTCTTCCCATGAAAGAGCCTAGCTTTCTGGAAGGATTTCAGAAGGTCAGTTTTGTTTTATTCCTCATGACAACCCTGTAAAAAGTCTTTTTAATCAAAGGCAATGGAAACAGGAGGAGCCCAGGAAAACAGGGATCATAAACAGGATGCTATTGCCCAACCATCAAATAACTCAAGTTAGCACAAACTGGATTAAAGAGGTAAAGACAGGAATATCTGTGGGACCAGAAGGATTCTACTGGGCTAACAATTTACTGACTGACACTCACTGCTCCCTGGAAACAACCCATTCCACCATGATGCAAGGTGATAATGAAGTCATAAAGGTTAAGGCTCAGTTCCAAGGAATTAACTCTACCTGCCACCGCCTTTTGTTTAACAAGGACATTTTTGCAGCCCTAGGTTTTGACATATGCAACAGGAAAAATTGGAAATCTGACACAGGTCAATTTTATTTATTTATTTATTTTTACAAAGGACATTGTGTTAAAATACCTAACGCGCAGTTCCTCTTTCAGCTTGAGGAAGTGGGCAGCTTGCTACTTCCTCAAGTTGCTCCCACCTTTAGAATGAAAAATAAAACCAAATGAATTACAAACAAGTGACAGGTTTTGCACTTATCAGAGAACTGAGGTTTCAAAGTCAAACAGGACTGGATATTTGCTTAGCAGGACAATGGCTACCAGCTGCTGCATGCATCCATCAGAAAGACTCAGTTAAGAATTTCTGACAAATTGCTGAAAGCTGAAAGTGTAATGGGATGGTATGCATGGTGTCCTCTTGCAAAGGGTTTTCCCTAGCACTGCACCAGGCACTCACCAGGAGCGGGAAAGAATCTCGAGAAGTCTTTCCCACGGCATGGCTGGGACAGAGGAGCTGGGACACACATTCTCCCTCTTCCCTGCAGGACAAGCCTTAATTAATGAAGGGGACAGGAACTGGTGTGAAGCCCCTGGAAAGAAACTGCTGCCGCTGGAGGAGAAAGACAGACAACTAACAAGACTGTCCCTGGGGAAGAATGAGGACCCCTGTAGATTTTGCACACCTGAGACCTAGGTTCACAGTGCCTGCTTAAGTCTGAGAGTTAATCAGGAAATGAGGGAAGGCCCAGTCTGTCCCCTTCCTCTCTGCAGCCCAAATAACTGTGAAATGCAGCTGGGACGCTCCAGGCAGATTCTCTCTGGAGAAAGACCCAAGGCCAAATGAAAAGCTCATATCTAGAGACCACCCAGAAAATGAGCTCATAACAAACGCGCAGTAGTCACTTAAGGAACATAAAGCTTGTCGAAGCGACTATACAGACAAACATCAAATTGGCCTGATTTCTGATTAGATTAATGCAATTCCTCACCCAGATGCCTAGGAGAAGAACAGATAGGTTCATCTCCAAATATGAGGAAAGATCTATTATCTGTTGCCTAATATCTGTTATTCAGCAGAGAAATGGAAACTATTAGAAAAAATAGAATGGAATTGCTAAGAACACAACACAATAATAGAGAAGGAGTAGAGTTCTTTCACTTCCTTTGTTAGGTTGATTCCTAGATATTTCATTTTTCTGGGTGCTACTGTGAAAGGGATTGCCTCCCCAATTTCTCTTTCAGTGAATCTGTTGTTTGTGTAGACAAAGGCTGTTGATTTTTGAGCATTGACCCTGTATCCAGCAACACTACCAAATTTGGTAATTAAGTCTAGCAGTCTCTTGGTTGAGT
>PVIC010030164.1:0-21939 GCA_004025085.1 Thryonomys swinderianus
ATGTTCCTCTGATGAAAAGAGCCAAGTTAATGTTGGGAAAACCAGCCATGGCAAGCTTCTCCGAAAAAATCAACAGCACACAATCTTTTTTGTTTTGCTTTTTGTCTTTTTGAGGCAGGATCTCACTATGTTGCTTAGGCTGGCTTGAGACTTCCAGCTATCCTGCCTCAGCCTCCCAATTGCTAGGATTACAGGTGTACACCTTCACACTCAGCTGTCCAGTTTTATTTTTATGCTATTGCTAACAATCCTCAGGTGGGTGTTCCATGTCTAGACCATACTGATTCAGGTCCACCGGGCATTCCCATTGGTTAATCTACCACACAAGGCAACTGTTTGAGTGGGAGAAGTGCATTTCCTGTGACTGACTGATGCAGATGATGACTGGACCACAAGATGATCACCATCTACACAGCCAGTAGCTATGAGTACCTGCTTGCAGTATCAACAGATGAGAGAATGTCCACAAATGCAGTTCCAGGACCTCAGCATTCCAGAGCAAAGCCTAGATGCCCTGGGTCCCCACAAGGACTTGGGTGAAAGTCCCTGAAATGATGTCAACCTCAAGCTCCAGTCTTGTAACCTGTCAAGTCTCTCTCCTTATAGGGGTTCCAAATGATAGACTGACATTGCAAAGGTGGAAACCTAGGAATAGATGGGCTCCCATACAAAAGTTGGAAGAACAACCAGGGTGGGGCTCAACCATTGGCCACAGAAAAGAGAAAGTCAGCAACTGTGAAGATTGCATGACCCCAGCTCAAAATCTGACCATGTGCCCTCTTGTTCCTTAATTTGTGCCATCCATTCCCTGAGGAGGACCCCATCAGGCCAGCAGTCTTGGACAGGTTCTTGGAATACAGAACAGGTTTCTTCCTCTTTGCCAGCATTAAGCTTTCATACCAGCACCAGTTCAGTTGCCTTGGGTCCTGCCACCATGGTGTTTGCTCAGATGCCATACCTGCTGCTTCTGACACTGCTGCCACCACTTGTCCCACTTCTAAAGAATCCCTAGCAGGCCCCAGAACCTGTCAGGCTCTTAAGATCTCTACACTTTGAATTCCAAGGAAGCTGAGGTTAGTAGAGGACCCTCCCAGCCTATGAACCCCATTTCCTGCCCCCTACCAGGTCCCTTCTGCTGCGCTGGTGGAAGCTCTTAAGCCCTGTAGCTGGACCAGGAAATAATGCAGGAACTTAAAGGAGAGATCTGTTTTGTTTAAACTCCGTGTATATAAATATCAACACAACCTTTATTGACATTTTCCTGGAGAACACAGCTCTCAGTTACGTTTTCCCCTGAGGCAGTGAAATTGCTTGAGCAGTTTTTTTTGTTTTGTTTTTTTGCGGTATTGGGGATTGAACTCGGGTCCTTGTGTGTCCAATGTTGGTGTGGTACCACTGAGCTAAGTCCCCAGACCCTTGACCAGTTTTTGACACAAAAGAATTGAAGTGACTTTAAAACCATCCTTTTTTATTTTGCTGCAGTGATATCATCAGACACCTCCTGCCTCTGAGCCTCTTGTCTGGGGGCCATTATTTCTACTAAGACTAACACCCCTCCCCAAACTATAAAAACAAGTAGAATCAAAATATGTCATCACAAAATAATCAGATCATCACTTAATACAGCAGAAAAGAGGAATAAGGAACAAAAAATTAAACAAGATGGCAAAATAAATGTTTTATAACAATTACTTTATAAATGAACTAAGTCCAGTCAAAAGACAGAATTTCTAAAACTGATGACAAAAACCTATCTCTATGCTACTTACAAGATACTTTTTTTTTTTTTTTGAGACAGGGTCTCACTTTGTAGTTTAGACTGGCTCTGAGCTTGCTATGTAGCCCAGGCAAGCCTCGAACTCAGCAATCCTCCTGTCTCTGCCTCCTGAGTGCTGGGATTACAGGCGTGAGCCACCACACCCGGCAAGATACTCACTTTTGATATAAGGATACTCACACATTGAAAGTGAAGAGGTGGAAAAATATACTGTGCAGCTGTTAACCAAGAGAGGAGAAGTGGACAAGATAGACTGAGTTACAACTGTCATAAGAAAGAATAAAGGGCCAACTTGACAGGGTGGTATAACAGTTATATATACATCCATTACAGTAGTACTTAGATCTGTACTTAGTACTTAGATTTGTAAAGCAGCAGATTAGATGAGAGAAGTAACAAAACAGTAATAGTTGGACACTTTCATACCCTACTTTGTATAATGGATATATAAATCAGAAGATCAATAAGGAAACAGTAAACTGGATAACATAGACCAAGTGGAGAAGATGTCTGTGTCCCTGTCTTCCTATCTATCTAGCCGTATCTATCTTTACATAGAACAAAGGAATTCTGTGAAGCCAGTGTCACCCTATTACAAAGGGCAGTAAGGAAACTACAAGAAATAAATAACTAGGTCAATATCTCCCATGCCTGTAGGTACAGAAATCTAAGGTAAAATACTAAAATACTGATTTAAACAACATGATAAGGATTATTGATCATTTCTAAAAAGAATTTACCCCAGAGGTACAAGGATGGTTCAAAAAATGCAAATCAATCAGTGGGAGATATTCTATTAATAGAAGGGTAAAAATCATATTATCTCAGTAAATGAAAATATTTTACAAAATATAGCATCTATTCATGTTAAAAATGGTCAACAAAATAGGCACTGAAAGAATGTAATTCCACACAGTAAGGAACACAAAATTCATAAAAAATCATTGCAGATTTTATAATCAGTGAAGGAAAAGCTGAAAGTTTTTTCTAAGATCTGGTACAAGACAAGGATGCCCACTCTTCACTTCTATGTAACATAGTACTGGAAGTCCTAGCAAGAGCAATTAGATAAAAAAATTAGTAAAATGATCTCTTTGCAGATAATATCATCATTCATTATATATATTTAAAAATCATAAAGATTCAACATTAGAACTAATTTAGTAAAGTTGCAGTATACAAAAGTCATCGATGTTTCATTCATTCATTTAAAGGAGATCTTTAACTATGTTTAACTATATTTACATAACCAGAGGTAGGAGAATCCACATTAGCTATCTGTGGAATTAGAGTTGGCCCCCTGAGTACTAGAGAGCCATATGATCCAGTAGGTGCTCAGCACAAGAAGATGGAAGTCACAGAACAAGAAGGATCAAGAAGCAGCACTAATCAAAGGCTGTAGACCTTTCAGCTGTCTATAGAGTTGCTGGTACAAGTCTTTGCTGAAAAGCTGAAGAAACTGGAGACCCGTGTTCAAAGGTGACAGCAAAGATGGGAGCTCTTCCAAGAGAGTGATAGTTCCTTTTTCCTTTCTTTTGTTTTTGAGACAGGGTCTCACTTTGTAGTTCAGGCTGGCCCTGAGCTCACTGTAGCCCAGGCAAGCCTCCAACTCAGCAATCCTCCTGTCTCTGCCTTCCGAGTGCTGGGATTACAGGCGTGAGCCATCATGCCCCGCACTCTGGTATGTGGCATTGATTGCTGGTGGGTGTGAGTCACCACGCCCAGCATTGTATGTGGTTACCGGGGATTGAACTCAGGACCCTGTGCTTGCGAGGCAGCCACTGGAACCACTGAGCTAAATCTCCAGCCCTTCCTTTCTTTTTTTAAGCCTGTGGTTCTGCAAGGTGTCTTAATTCATTCAATTTGCATACCATGATTACTGGTCACAATCCAACCCTTGTAAACTTGACATCCAGACACAGCTTTTTAAACCATACTTAATCTCCAAATACAATAGCAAGTTTTATAATTATGACTACTATGACACCTTGCATAAACAGAAATATACTAATTCTCCATAGCAGAAGGTAGTTTTTCCTTATGTGATACCTGCTTTTCTCTTGACATTATGTAACCTGCATTAGAATGTAGGTTTTACTGTACGTAAGTACTGATGTGAAGTCAGTCCATGTGTTATGAAGAAAGAAACAAATGTATCTGTTTAATATATGTATATATGTAACTAGGAATGTAGCTCAGTGGTGTTATGCCTGCCTGGCAAGTGCAAGGTCCTGAATTTGATCCCTGGAACCAAAAACAAAAATATATGTATGTATGTATGTATGTATGAAAGTACCACCAGTGGATGAATGGATAAAGAAAATCTGATATATATATAAACTGGAGTATTACTCAGCCTTAAAAAGGAAATCCTTCCATTTGAGACAACATAGATGGATCTGAGGGACATTATGTTAAGTGAAAGAAGCCAGATACAGAAAAATGCTGCATAGTCTGTCTCACTTCCATGTGAAATCTAAATTAGTTGAACACAGAGGAGATTGGTGTTCACCAGGGGTTGATAGGAGAAATGGGAGATGTTGGTCAAATGTAACAAAATTTCAGTTGTACAGAGTGAGTACATTTTGGAGGCCAAAGGTCCAGCCTGGTGACATTGTTGTATGCTTGAAATTTCCTAAGAAGGTAGATCTTTAGCATTCTTATGGCCACCTGAAAAACAACAGAAACACAACTTTATGAGGTGATGGACATACGGAAAAATAATATGAAATGCAACTTTCAGTGTTCATAAAGTTTATTGGGAAAGGCACAGTCATTTGTTTGTCTTTTCTATAGCTGTTTTCATATTGCAAAATCAGAATTGGATAGTTGGAAACTATCAGAAACTACATATGGCCTTCAAATCCAAACATGTTTACTATTTCACCATTTACAGAAAAAGTTTGCTGACTCGTGGTATAGATTTTTCTTTCATTTTCACCATCCCAAGGAAAGAATGATAGATTAATTTTCAAACCTTAAGAAAATATGCCTTTTGACATTTTTGTTGATTTGCAGACTTCTGTGTATTTTCTTTTTAGATATTGCTCCTGCTTCAGACTGGCTTGCTTTTCCATTTGGGACCCCGCTTACATGGAAAGGGGTTGTGTTTCACTGTCTCTCTTATCTCTAGTGGAAAAACCACCTCTGCTCCTTCACTTTTCTGGGTTTACTTTTCCTGATCTGAGTCCTGAAGTGTTACTGTTTTCTTAGCTTTCTTATGCTTCTTTCAGGTACATTTAAAAAAATTTTGTCAGCTCTTCTTATTTTCCATTGGAAGTTTTACCTAAATTACATAGTCTGCTATTAATGGAAACAGTTCATTTTCAAACATTTGAACAAATATTCTCTCTGTAGTACAAGTTACTTCAGCAAGTATAAATATCACTTATCTTGCATCAGATTAAAGGTTTTTTCCTTAGAAAGCATCTCTACCAGATTGTCTTGTGTTTTTACTTATCCCAGAAATATTCAACACATCTGAAACAGTTGTTAATTTTCAAAGGAGAATGGTCATTAAATTTGACAGCTCTTGAGGACTTTGCCAAATTAATCAGCATAATGGTGTATAGAATATTTTTTATAGTTAATCTCATTTTGTTAAAATCATTGTCTTCGTCACTTTTTCATGGCTAGGACAAAATAGCTGACATTCACACCTTAAAGGAGGAGAGGTTTATTTTTGCCTCAGTGTTCTTAGCTGATTCAGTCCATAGTTAACCGGCTCCAAGGCAGGAAATGCCTGGTATGAGGATCTGGTGAAGGAAGGGTGCTCGTGTCATGGAGGACAAAAAGCAGAGAGGGAAAGGAGGACCCTGTGAAGGATATCCACCCTTCATGTGTTGCCTTCAGTGACCCACCTCCCCCAGTTAGAGCCCACTGCCTAACATTCACCTCTGAGACTCATGCCCCCTTGAGGCATCTTCCCAAATCCTCACCTTTGAGCACATGAAACTTTTTTTTTTTTTTTTTTTTTGAGACAGGGTCTGGCTTTGTAGCTCGGGCAAGCCTCGAAGTCAGCAATCCTTCTGTCTCTGCCTCCCGAGTGCTGGGATGACAGGCGCGAGCCACCATGCCCGGCCACATGAAACTTTTGGGATGTTTTAGATCCCAGCTGTAAAAATTATTGATAGTGAATTCTTTTATTTAAACTAGTGTAATCTGTAAACTCATAATAATGGTTACACACCAACTACAACTCATACTGTAAGAAGAAATGAATAAATGGAATGCTAGTGTCTGACTCTGATGGAGACAACTTCTATTCTACCACTGACCAGTGGACAAACCTTTGTGAGGGTGCAGCTATCAAACTGCATACTTATTAGAATGTCTTTGACTTCTCTCCTCTCTGCCCTCCATTCAAGTAAATTATAAATTGAAGTTCTAAATATAAATTCTTACATCCTAGGGGTTTATGTGATTCCATACTGTTCCAGTCTATCCTTAATCCCTATAGGAGTTATTCCATACAACAGTATATCTTTTTAAAATATGAGATCATATTGTTCTTCTCCTTTAAAAAAAGTTTTTATTTGGTACTTAGAATAAAATTGAGAATTCTACCTTGATGTTTATTTGATTATTAGAATGTAGTGAGAAAAGCTCTTTAAGAACTGGAACCTTGTGTATTATCAGCAGCTGGAATGGTACTCACAAAGAAGTATCAGGAATGTGTGTTAGATGAGTAGATGATGTATGAATAAAAAGTAATTAAATATCTAGAGTTTCATATTTGTGGTGTTAAAAATTAAGACCTTTTAAAGAGTAATCTCTGAGTTGTCTTTTTAGCTTGCTCTGTACAAATTTTTCAGTTACTATCATTTTATGAATGATTTTTTGGAAGCTCTGAACCTTCTCTGTAATTTCTGTCAACTACATTATTAATGTATTCATATTTTTTGTTTGTCCTTCTTGTATATCTTTGCCATGAACACTCAAAGGAGCTGGCTTTGACATGTTGGTCATTGTTTTCTTTCATCACTTTTACAGTCTTTGTACAGTAGCTTTCAGAACGATTAAACTCAACTTGACCTCTTCAATGGTAATAGGTGCTAACTAGTGGATCCTATTCTTGATTCCTGTTAGTTTGTTTTTCTAATGTCAACTGCCATTTATATAGTTCAGTTCTTAGTTTCAGGTTAAATTTTAACAGTATGTTTTTGCTTCAATCATAAACACTTGATGAAAGATTTTTGAAAACAAATGCTAAATTTTTGTTTCCAAAATATGAGATAATTAACTTTTTCAGGAAGCTCATAAGATGGTGAGAGAAGCAAATGTCAAGCAGGCAACTGCAGAAAAACAACTGAAAGAAGCACAAGGGAAAGTAAGTTTTTATTGGATAAAAATATAATAAATTAATAATTTTTTGTTTTTTGATACTTCAATATCTACTGGATTTTGTCCTAATTGTATATGTAGGGCATTTTTAAATTTGAATATTGGTACATATGTGTGTATACACACACACACACACATTGTGATCACACACAACATTGAGATGTTGTACCAGTATATGACACAATTTAATTCTCATTTTTTCCCATTCCCCCACCCATGCTACAACTTCCTACCTCCTATATACATAAGCATTGTTTCTCTTTTTTATATTACCATCATGTTTTTTATTTGCCTTGTTTCTTACTATGTAAGCATTTTTGACTTGGAAATTACAGAAAAATATAAAGAAAATAGCTACTGTATCACAACTAAATTTATATTAGAACTAAATAATTTAAAGCTTTGTAAATCACTTTCACTATCAAAAGGATTAAAAAATAGCATTTTAGCCAGGTGTGATGGCTCATGCCTGTAATCGCAGCACTTGGGAGGCAGAGACAGGAGGATTGCTGAGTTCGAGGCTGGCCTGGGCTACATAGTGAGCTCAGGGCCAGCCTGAACTACAAAGCGAGACTCTGTCTCAAAAAAAAAAAAAAAAAAAAAAGAAGTTAAAAAAATAGCATTTTAAAGTTAAAAAGTTTAAAGTTCATGGAAAAAGATACCTAAATGTTAGTAAATCTTGCTATTTTAGGAGTGTGCTATAATTAATGAAGTTATAATTTAATGATTTTGAAAATTGATAATTCAAAAAATTCCTTTATTAGGACTGGTAGTTGAATCTGAATATCAAAAACTTGGATGTAGGGCCAGAGATTTAGCTCAGTGGATCCGGCGCCTGCCCACCAAGGGCATGGTCTCTGGTTTGATCCCCAGTAACCACATACAACAATACTGGGCATGGTGACTTATGCCCACCGGCAATCAGTACCATATACCACAAATGCTGGGTTTGTGACTCAATCCTGTAATCCCAGCACTTGGGAGGCAGAGGCAGGAGGATTGCTGAGTTTGAGGTTTGCCTGGGCTACATAGTGATCTCAGGGCTAGCCTGAACTATAAAGCGAGACCCTGTCTCAAAAAAACCACAAATGAACAAAACAAATAAAAAAATATAGGCTATATTTTCCTTTTATTAGTCTGCAGAAAATATAAATTAAACTTATTTTCCATCTTTGAAGATGTTTTACCCTAACTACAAGCATATAGTTTGATCTGTCATAAAACTGTTTAGTGTGTTTTACTGTGCTGATTTCTTTTCAAGATTGATGTTCTTCAAGCTGAAGTAGCTGCATTGAAGACGCTCGTATTGTCCAGTTCTCCAACATCACCTACGCAAGAGCCTCTGCCAGGTGGAAAGACACCTTTTAAAAGGGGGCATACAAGGAATAAAAGCACCAGCAGTGCTATGGGTGGCAGTCATCAGGACCTCAGTGTGATACAGCCAATTGTAAAAGACTGCAAAGAGGTAACTCGTCAAGGACTGTCCCCTCTGACTCTGTTGGTACTTGTTAATTCTCATCACTGAGATGTCAGTTATTATTTTTGCCAGCAAAATTTTTAGTACAAAATGTGCAGGATTAAGATGGGGGAGGCTTTATCTAGAGCTGGCTGCTTTCAGGGATTCTTCACTTCCATTCTCTACCTGCTTGACCTTGGAGTACCTGCTGGAAACTTGGTAAGTTTCTTAATCTCAATTTTTTATTTAGGAAACAAACTGTCATGTCTTATATAAAGGAGAGCGGGTGGCTTTAATGACTTGGTTAGTCCAAATGTATTATTGCTAGAATGGTGTAGTAAAATAGAAATATAAGAAATATGTGAAAAATAAGGTGATTTTTATTAAAAATTAGTATTTTGCTTTTTATTTAAATTCTGAGATAAGCATAGTTTTATATTGATGAGCGTCCTAGAGTTAATTCAGATAGTCAATTAACAAAAAATAGAAATGGTAGCCTTATAATACAGAAGACATAAAGATGACTGAGATAGTATGTGTTCTGAATGCTTAGGTTAAAAATTGTGTAATTATAAAATAGCTTAAATTTTGTCATTGCACATAATGAGAAAGCATTTCCAATGAGCCTGGTCAGTAATTGTTGGAGCACTACTCCCCTGTTTTTTCTTAAAAAGCAGTATTTTACATTGTTGAATTAGTGTCCATCATTAATCTTGAAGAAGCTATTTGTGTTTTTTCAATTAATTTTTGGCATAGAATCTAGGAATTTATTAAATTGAATAACCAAAGTTAAGTCTTTAATTGAATTGCATTTTAGTTAATAAGAAAGATGCTAAGTGAAATACTTAGTGAAATCTTTAACAAGTCTAAAATTCACATTGACTTCTGTTAAATATTTAAGAAGCTTTAAAACTTTGTTTTCTTTGAGTAGCATTTTTAATTGCTTATTAAAACTTGTACTTGGGCTGGGGATTTAGCACAGTGGTTCCTGCATCTGCCTAGAAAGTGCAAGGTTCCCAGTTCGATCTCTGGTAACCACACATCACAATGCTGAGTGTGATGGCTCATGCCTGTAATCTCAGCTCTCAGGAGGCAGAGGCAGGAGGATTTCTGAGTTCAAGGCTGGCCTGGGCTACATAGTGAGCTCAGGGTCAGCCTGAACTACAAAGTGAGACTTGTCTCAAAACAAAACAAAAGAAAACAAAAACAAAATAAAAAACTCCCAAAATACTTGTACTTTTGCCACAGTTTCTAAGTAGGTATATACTTTTGTATTTTTACCTTATTGTTTACCCTGAAAAATTTAAATGTTTATTATGGAACATTTAAAAAGTTTATTTTTATGTTTTGAAATTCTTTAAGATATGAATAGGCAGCATGTAACTTCAAAATAATAACATTTTGCTTTCCAGGTATATATTAACATTCTGATGTTTTGTAATGTCAAAAAGTTTTATTAGACACAGGAAACATGAAAATATGACCTACATAATTCTTAGAATAGATATAACAATCTGAAAAATGAAATGTTTCTGTCTTCCTATAGAAAACATGATGGGACATTCAATCATGATATTAGCAACATATCTTCTGTAAGCATTTAAAACACATGCATGCATGCAGACACAAGTATGCAGTGCAAGGCTTTGGGATCAAGTCACATAGATTTGAATTTGAACTTTCTCTGTGTAACTTTCGGCAAGTTATTTTTCTCAGTTATGCTTTCTTATCAGTCAGAGGGATTATAATATCTGTCTTGCACAGTTTTAAGGATTAAATGTTTACAGTGTGTTTACCACAGCTTTTGCAAGAGTCAACTTTTAAGAAATGGTTTAAATTACTAGCTTTAAAGTGGAATCTTTCCTTTGAATTCCATTTAACTGCTTTGGGATTTGTCCATTTTTTTCAGAAAACTTTACAAAGAAAAGGAGTTTGAAAATGTTACTATTTATCTGCTGATACCCTTTATCCTTTTGCCTTTAGCTTTGATTCAAGAATTTATGAATTGGGATGAAAAATTCACTTTGAGATTACCATTACACATCTTAAAATCTGTAGGAAAGCTTGGATACACTCAGCCTCTTGTTACTTTAATGTACACTATATGCAACTTTGATTAATACAGATGAGGCTGCAGTGAGTTGTTCATAGGGTACCCATTACATCTGGATACAGAGGTTTAGAGCTGCGTGAGGAGAGAGCACTCAAGCACTGTGCTTGGTTGGGTAATATGGGTGTAGCTTTGTAGAACAGCAGATGGTATGGAGCTAGGAAGGCTAAGGGAATCTAAGAATACTTAGAGAAGAATAATTGGAGAATATTTGTCATGGGGAAAAGGAAAAATGAAAAGGAATAATTAGATGAGTGCTTAAGAAAGCAGGTGTCAGCTATGGATGTATTACTGATAATTCAGATGGTGGTAGATACTGGACATCAAAGTGCCAGAAGTATAGTGGCCAATTGAGTAGCCCATAGTATACTTCATTTTGTTTTCTTGTTTATATAGTAAACATTTTGAAAGACTGCCATAAGGTAAAGCACAATTAGTATCATTTTGACCCAAACTAGATTTCATCAAACTAGATTTCATCAAACTAGAACTTAATCAACTTGGCTTCAAATTTCTTTTTGATTATTTTCACAAAAGACTTCACCAATTTTCATACTCAAGATAGTGTGGATTTATGTTTAAGAGTGGCTCCATCATTAATTTGGGGAAACATAGGAAGAGGAAAATGATAGTCTCATGGGACATCATAGTGAATGCATTGAAAAGGGCCAGTCATTTGGGAGTCATTGTTTTAGAAGAATTGCTGTCATGTTATAATTAAGAGCAGTTAAATTTATTATTTTAAATGAAGAGCATTACCTTTTCAGTAGTGTTTAGATTATATAGAAGTATTTGGTTTTGTAAAGTGGTTTTGTGTTAAAACATTTTTTCATGTTTTTTATGATAGGCTGATTTATCTCTGTATAATGAATTCAGATCTTGGAAGGATGAGCCCACAATGGACAGAACATGTCCTTTCTTAGACAAAATCTATCAGGAAGATATATTTCCATGTTTGACATTCTCAAAAAGCGAGGTAATTTTTTTCATTTTAATAGGAATGCATTACAGTTGTTCTGTACTTTTTACAAAAAGTCATATTAGGTATTTTAATAGCCCATGTATTAAATACAGTGAACCCTTGGCTAATGAACTCAATTCTTTCTCAAGGACTGGTTGTGCCTCAAGTTGGTTGTAAGTTAAGACTTTTTTGCATAAGAAATAATGAAAATGCCCATAGTACATTCTGAACCTCCCAAAGTACTGCTTAATTAGCCTTCTTATAATAAAAAAGTATTGTGTAATGTACCAGAAACTGAAAATTTTCTTAGTGTATTCACCAAAAAGTTATAAAATGTGCCTAGTTTATCAGAAACAACAATTTCAAACTGTACTCACCATTCAAGTTGACATATTTGGCTTGTGTAAAGGTAGGATGAAATGGAAGGTAGTTATTGTTTGGACGGAGAGTCCCCTTCTATAAGAGTATCAGGAATCTGGAGTCTGTAGCCTGTTAGGACCTGCTTGTGGCTAAGTCTCAGAAGTAAAAATGGGTACAAGGCTGGCTGTTTTTGTCTTCTCTTTAACACTGTTCTGAGTGTGACAATGACATTGTCATTAAGCAAATAAATCCAGTGATTGACTTTTTCTGTCTGGATGGGTCTTCTCTATATGTATTTGTAGCTCTGTCCATTTTTTTCAGGATTTCCTTTATTTCAGAAGAACTTTGCTACACTGATTATTGGTACTTTTTATACATACATCATGATCGCACTCAACATTGAGAATTTGTACTTGTACACGACACATCTTAATTCTCATTTTTTTCCCATTCCTGCCCTCCCTAAAACTCCACCTCATCTATCTGTCTGTCTGTCTCTGTCTGTCTGTCTGCCATCTATCTATCTATCTATCTATCTATCTATCTATCTATCTATCTATCTATCTATCTATCTGTCATCTCTGTATGTATATGAAGAAGTAAAGGCAGCTAAGAAACATGAAGAAATGTTCAGCATCATTGGTCATTAGAGAGGTGCAGATGAAAACACAGATTCCATCTCACTTCACAAAGAACTCCTGCTATCATGAAATCAACCAACAACAACTGTGTGTGTGCTCGTATAAATATAAAAGCTTTGTTTCTTTTTTTTAGCCATCAGATTTTTTCTTTTTCTTCTTTACTTTCTCCTACCTGCTCTTCCCTTTTCCAATCGAACATTTTCTTCCTGTTTCACAGTACCTGTCATACACTTTGAAATTCATTTGCACCTTCGTTTCCTCACGCTAGAGAAATAATACAATATTTACACATCTGTGTCCTACTTATTTCTCTTATGAGTATAGCCTCAAGGTACATCCATTTGAGTAAATGACTAAAATGTATCGTTCATGTGCTCACTTCAGTAGCACATATACTAAAATGTATCATTCTTTGTGGCTGAGTAAAACTCCATTTTATTAAAAGCACATCTTTAGTCTCCCATTGATGGGTATATGGACTATTTCCATGATTTAGCTATTACAAACTGAGCTGCTATAAACTTGAGTGCACATATGTCACTGTGATATGATTCTTTTAATTCTTTCATGTATATATTTAGCAGGGAAGTAGCAGGGTCAAATGGGACCTCTAATCCTAGTTTTTTGATGAATCTCTATACTAATCTCTACAGTGGTTGCAGCAGTCTGCATTCTTACCAACACAGGAAAAGGGTTCCTTTCTTCCCACAGCATCCCCCAGCATTTATTCTTGGTTGATTTTGTGATAGTAGGCATTCTTTGTAGAATGAGAAGGATCTCAGTGTTTTCATCTGCATCTCTTGAATGACCAGTGATACTGAACACTTCTTCATATGTTTTTAGCTGCTTTTACTTCTTCATCTGAAAAATGTTTGTTCTTTTCAGATGCCTATTTTTAATTCCGTTTTTAAATTTGATTTTTAAAAAATTTTTTTTATGTAGAGTATATAAAGGTAGTAGTCCATTGAGAAACAGCTAGTAAAATATTTTCACATATTGTAGATTGTTGTTTTACTTTCTTGGTGGTTTCTCTTGCTGTGCAGAAGCTAAAGTAAGATAAGATCTCAAGTGTTGATTTTTGGGATTTCAAACAGGATTGAACTGAATCTATACAGTAGTTTTGGCAGTATGGCCATTTTGACAATACCGGTTCTTCCTACCCAGGAACAAGGGATGTCTTCATTTTCTGGTATCCTTGATTTTTTTTTTTTTTGCGGTACCAGGGATTGAACTCGGGCCCTTGTGCATCCAAGGTTGGCATAGTACCACTTGAGCTAAATTCCCAGCCCTAAGGCTATTGATTTTTGAGTGTTGACCTTGTGTTCAGCTATGTTACTAAATCCAGAGATAAGTCTAGTAGTCTTTTGGTTGAGTTTTTAGGATCTTTTGTATAGCGTATCATGTTATCAACAAATAGTGACAGATGAATTTCTTCCTTTCCTATCTGTATTCATTTTATTTCTTTCTCTTGTCTAATTACAGTGGCTAATGTTCAAAACCTATATTGAATAGCAGTTATAATGGACATCCTTGTCTTGTTCCTGATCTTAGCACGAAAGATTTCAGTTTTTGACCATTTAGTATGATGCTGGGTATTGATTTCTCATAAATAGCTTTTATCGGGTTGAGATAAAGACCATGTATTCCAGTTTTCTGTAGGGTTTTGATCACAAATGGGTGTAGACTTTGTTAATGCTGTTTCTGCATCTATTGAGATGACCATATGGTTTTTGTTCTTGAGTCTGTTAATACAGTGTATTACATTTATTGATTTACATGTGTTGAACCATCTTTATGTCCCTGGGATGAATCCAGCTTGGTCAGGATGTAAATCTTTTTGATAATCCTCTGTACTCTGTTTGCCAGTATCTTACTGAGGATGTTTCCATCAGTGTTCATTAAGGAGATTTGCATGTAGTTCTTTTTTCTGTTTGGGTCTTTGTCTGCTTTTGGAATCAATGTAATGGTTGCTTCCAGGAATGAATTTGTGAGTACTGCTTTCCCTTCAATTTCATTAAATCTTTTGAAAAGTAGTGGCATTAGCTCTTCTCTGTAAGTCTTGTAGAATTTACCACTAAAGCCATCAGGACCAAGACATTTCTTTGTTGGTAGGTTTTTAATTACATTTTCAATTTTACATACTGATATTGGGGTGGTTAGTATTTTTATGTTTTGTTCATTCAACTTTGGAAGTTCATATGTGTCTAGAAATCTATCCATTTCTTCTGTGTTTTCCATCACATTGGGAGTACAGGTTCTCAAAGTAAGTGTTCATTATTCTCTGAATTTCTGCTGGATCTGTGGTGACTTCCCCCTTTTCATTACTGATTTAACATGGATTTGAGGCTTTTCCTTCCTATTCATGTATTTGTTTGTTTGTTTTTTGAAACAGAGTCTCACCTTATGGTTCAGGCTTGCCCTGAACTTACTATGTAGCCAATGCTGACCTTGAACTTACAGCAATCCTCCTGTCTCTGCCTCCCGAGTACTGGAATTACAGGTGTAAGCCACCGTGCCCAGCAGTTGCGGTATGTGATATTGATTGCTGGGGTTATGGAGGTGAGCTACCTACCACACCTGGCATTGTATTATATGGTACTGGGAATTGAACTCAGGACCCATGCTTTCAAGTCAGGCACTGGAACCACTGAGCTAAATCCCCAGCCTTTCTTTTCTTTTAAAAATAAGGTTGGCTAAGGGTTTGCCAATTTTACTTATTCTTTAAAAAAACCAACTCTTTGATTCATTGATTTTTTTGAATTATTCTCTTAGTCTCCATTGCATTAATCTATGCTCTGATCTTTATAATTTTTTCCCTTGTATGAGTTTTGGGTTTGTCTTGCTCCTTTTTTGCTAGTAGCTTAAGCTTATTTGTGATTGCTCTGTTTTCCTAATATGGGCATTCTCTATGAATTTCCTCTGTAGAACTGCTTTCATTGTGTCCTATAAGTTCCTGTATGGTGCACTGGCATTATCATTTAATTATAGAAAGTGTTGAATTTCTTCTGTGACCCACTGGTTGCTCAGGAGAGTGTTGTGCAATTTCCATATGATTGTGAGGATCTTGGAATTTCTTTTGCTATTGATCTTCAATTTCAAGCCACTGTGGTTGACAATATATAGGGGATAACTTCAGTTCCTTTGCATTTAAAGGTGCTCTGTAAACTAGCATGAGATCTGTTTTGGAGAATGACCCTTAAGCAGTTGAGAAGAATATATATTCTGATTTTGTGGGGTGAATACTCTGTAGGCATCTCTTAAGTCCATTTGTTCAAAAGTTTGGTTTAGTTTCAACTATTTTATTATTTTTTGTTCAGTCAATTTATTTGTGACAATGTGGTATTGAAGTCCCTTATTAGCATTGTATTAGTGCTTATTAGGCTTTTCATGTCCGTTAATATTTGTTCTTTATAGCTGAGAGTGCTAGAATTTGTTACATAAATATGTATGAATGTCATTGCTTCCTCTTGGATTGTTTTCTGTATGAGGATATAATGGCCTTCTTTGTTTCTGTTAATCAGTTTTGGTTTGAAATCTATTTTGTTTGGAAATAAGATAGCCACTCCTGCTTTTTTAGTTTCTTGTCACATGGAGAATTGTTTTCCATCCTTTTACTTTCGGTCTATGGCTTTCTTTCTAAATTAGGTATGTTTCTTATTCTTAATCCATTTTGCCAGTCTATGTCTTTTAATTGGTGCATTGAGACCATTGACATTTATGGTTTTAACTCATTTATTGATTTAGCCCTGTCATGATGTTTTCCTGTTCTCGATGTTTATTCTTTGATTTTCCCCCTTTCTCTTCAATTTATTAGCTTGCCCAATGAGCTCACTATGTTGGGTCTCATAGGACTGTGACCCATGACTCATTGTCTTTTTCGAGGATATTGTTTAGAACATTTTTGAGTGCAGGTTTTGAATTTGTAAAGTTTCTCAGCTGTTCTTTGTCATAGAAGTATCTTATTTTTCTGTCAGTTTTGAAGAATAGCTTTGCAGAATTCGTCAGTGTAGTTTGGAGATTGTTTTCTCTTAGGGGTTGAAATACTTCACTGAGGCTGTCATTGATTTGAGTGTTTGCATTGAAAAGTCTGCTGTGTTTCTGATGGGCTTTCCTTTGTATGTATATACATATGCTTTATATGCTTTCTTTTTCTTTGTAAATCATTTTTATTCTTTCCCTTCATTACTTTGCTCTACTGCTTTCCCTTTGAATATTTCCTATTTCACAAAATCTATCATACATTCTAGAACTCACTTATATCTATAGGTTCTCATAGCAGAGAAAAGATACAGTATTTACATGTCTGTGACCTATTTATTTTACTTAGTAGTGTGTCCTCAAGGTGTGTCCATGTTCTGATACCTTTAACCTCACGAATTAGATCTGTGACCATATGCCAAGGTTTAGAATTAACCAGAAATATGTGTACAGCATACAGGCCCTTCATTACAGCAGTATCACTCTTTGGAAAGAATGGGTCACCAGGGAGTTGGGGGGGGTAGAGAGAGAAAAGGAGAGGGAGAGATTAGAAATAGGGTTATGAGGGCATTATAACACACAAAACCCTGGATGTTGATAGAAGAAAGAGGACAAAAGAGACAGGAAATACAAAACAACAGACTAACAATAGCAGGACAACTAGAAACTCTGTTCATGCACCTATAGTAGTATAGAGGAAAGAGTAGAGAGGACTGAAACACATAAACTTCAGGGAACTTATACTGAATGGAGAAAAGAAGATGAAGGGACAAAAGAATAGGGGTACCCAGAAGCAGTAGGCTAATGAGACTATTTTCCCTCTCCTGTAAGAATAAGAGCAGTTGAGAGAAGAAAAACCCCAAAATTGGACAGACTCACCAACAAGAAAGTAGAGAGATGAAGAGTAAAAGAGTTCAGAAAAAACAAAACCAAAAATACTACCATAAAGGCCCTTCATGATGTGGATCTGCTGTTTCCTGGAGAAAGTACAGGCACACAAATTGGAGTTGACTAGTCATAGGAAGACAGCTGTTGTCCCCTGTCTAGGTTCTGGCTATAATGCCCGAGTTGAACTCAATGAACTCCTTTAGGTTTGAACTCTCCAAGAGTCTACAGTCCTGTAGGTGGTACTGACTCTACAAACTCACCAGCATCTGTAGTCTACAGGTTTTCTTTACTCTGTCTGGGTGCTTTTTCAATGTGGTGGACAGGCAGAGCCACACACTGAAGGCTTCTGCCTAAATCCCAGTGCAGCTGTCACACTCAGTGTATACGGACAAGTAGATGGAATCTCTGGAGACGCCTCCTCATACACTGGTGCTAGAAGAGGTCAGGCCCTAGTGTTGTGCAGAGGTTGTCCAGGTTAGCCTGCCACAGGCCTGCCAGTGCAGCTATTGCATTTAGTGTTCTCAGATAAGTAGATGAGTCTTGGGGGTGGGGAGCTTCTCTTTATGCACTGGTCCTGGGAGAGGGCAGGGTATTCCTCTACCAGTTCCTCAACTTCACCACTGTCTATCTGCAAACCTATGGACTGTTGTACTGACAGGGTTATCAAGCACAGGGTCAATTGAAGACTGAGGCTTCTCTACATGGGTGTCAAAGCCTGTCTTTTCTATAATTTCAGGCCACACTTCTTTCCATGCAGAGATCTTGGTATCCTTAGAGAGTCTGGCCCAGCATTTCTCGACTAATCCTACATTGGAAATCTCTTTGTCATCATTTCAAAGTGGTGTACGTAATTTTCAACAGCCCTTTTATCAGCACTGGCTCCTTCATTATGCTCAGTTACACTGTGAGCCTCAAGTTTTTGCTTTGAAATTGTGAAATCACCCTTTACTGCCACAAAATGTTTCACCATTATCACTCATTTAAGATTATTCTTTACTAGATCTTTTATAGCCCTTTTTTCCCCACAAATTATATACTCAGGCTATAACATGCCATCTGTCTTTCATTTATCCACACTGATAATAGACTTTCTCCCTCATCTAACACTGTTTATCATGACTAACACTTTTAGTAACAATAACTTCGTTATACAAATTTTTTCTCTGTGAGGATGTCCAGATGGTGGATTTTTTTTTTTTTTTGAGACAGGGTCTTACTTTGTAGTTCAGGCTGGCCCTGAGCTCACTATGTAGCCCAGGCAAGCCTCGAACTCAGCAATCCTCCTGTCTCTGCCTCGTGAGTGCTGGGATTACAGGTGTGAGCCACCACACCCGGCCAGATGGTGGATTTTGACATGTCATACATATTAGTGAGATCAGTCATGTTCTCTTATTTCTCCACAGCTTCCCTCTTTTTGACTGATTGCTTTCTTTACCTTCCCTTCCTCACTTAGCTTCTTTTCTAGCTTTTTGGGAGTCATTTTGATAGCAGTAATGTCCACAAACATGAGCATGTAGGCTCAGTCTGATACTTATGTATCCTTACATATACTTTTCTGGGGTCATGAGCCTTTGTTTACAACCTCACAAGTATTGGCATTTGGGTTATAACTCAAGACTTTCGGTTGTAAGTTAAAACTAAGATTCCAGTCATAACCCAAGTTATTTGTATGTGAGACCAGTCATAACTTCAAGGTCCACTGTATAATAAAAGGTCACTTTTGCCATTTTCTCCATTCTTTATTAGTCTTGTAATTCTCATTCATCCTGAAATGTATATTGCATTGTCATGAAATATAAGTACATAGGAGGAGAGGAGGGCTTAAGACTTACAGTCTCAGGTTTAGTGTAAGGGAAGTTCTTAAAAATGTTTGTTGGGTTTATCTATATATAATGAAAAACATTTAATTTTTCATCTTTAACACAGGAATAATAATGCCTTTTTTGCTTTTGTCATAGGGTTGTTAAAAAGAAAAATGATTAAGATGAAGTAGATAGAAAAATTAAAAAAATTTAAAGCATTATGCAAATGTAAACTTATCCAGTTTGTCTTTGCTGTGAAAGGTTTCATCTCCACATATCCTGTCAATTAATGTTTAGAGAATTTAATCCTAAGAATTTTTTGTTAAATCTTTTGAGGATTTATTTATAAGGATAGTATATAATGTTACTTGTAAGGATAATTGAAGATGAGTAGTATAATACCTCTGATATGAATATATTTATGGTGGCAATGCAGTTGGTTTTTGGGAGGCCAGTCTTAATCTTATCAGACTGGAGAAGTTTGCTTTTGTTATCTGATAATTATCAAATGTTACTCTGGAAACCTAATATTTTATAATATTTATTGTGGACTCCTGTACATATAAATATGAGTTGAGAAAATATATAGGTATTATTAGTATGTATTACATAATTTACCAGAATAAAACACTAGGATATTCATTTTGAGGTGGTATTCACAGTGAATGTTAATAGTGGGTAAGAGTTGGGACAGAAGCTGGAATTAACTTTAATTCTCTTGTAGGCAATGTGGAAAGTTACTTCATCATAACTGAACTGCTTTTTATAACTATTTGAATTAGGAAATAAGATTATGTGATTCTTTTCATTGGCTAAGGTTGAATTAGTGAAAGCTGGGAAAATAATTTATCAAATTAATTTACTATTGAATACAGTTTTGATATTTTTCTGCAAGCATAGTGATCCAGTACTTTTCTTTTTTAAGTTGGCTTCAGCTGTTCTGGAGGCTGTGGAAAACAATACTCTAAGCATTGAACCAGTGGGATTACAACCTATTCGATTTGTTAAAGCTTCTGCAGTTGAATGTGGAGGACCAAAGTAGGTTTTCACTTCTGTGGCTTATATGAGATTTGAAATTTTGTATTTTGCAATTATTTAGTATTTCTTTTCTTGGTTTTAAATTCTTCTCAGATTTCTGTTTAGAGTTTGTGCACCCCAAAGACAAATACTAAGGCAGTGTGGGATACAGAATTTCAAATATAGTGTTGAAAAAGAGCCCTTTTAATTAACTATACACATACACACACACACACCCACATGACATATACAGATGTGAATTCTATATATGTGTATAAATTATAGGAATCCAGGTAGGCTAAATACCAGAAATATCATTGACTTTTTTTTGTTTTCTTTTACATGTATATTGCTGTGTATATGGGGTATTTGTAAAATATTTCTCTCTGAGAGTTGCCATAAAAAATAGTTTGGACAGGCATTGCATTAGACTGAATCTTTTTTTTTTTTTTTCTTTTTGAGACAGGGTCTTGCTTTGTATTTCAGGCTGGCTCTGAGCTCACTATGTAGCCCAGGCAAACCTAGAACTCAGCAATCCCTCTGCCTCTGCCTCCCGAGTGCTGGGATTACAGGCATGAGCCACCATGCCTGGCACTGTGGTATGTGGTATTGATTGCTAGTGGGCGTGAGTCTCCATGCCCAGCATTGTATGTGGTTACCGGGGATCGAACTCAGGACCTTGCGCTTGCGAGGCAGGTGCTGGAACCACTGAGCTAACCCTCTGGCCCTAGACTGAATCTTAGCAAGCTTGCCAAAAAGTCTTGATTAGTTCTTAACTCATATACATATAAAAGATTCTGTCTTTGGTGAACAGTCAGTTCTATTGCAGTATATATCACGTTACCCATATGCAAATATTAAATGATGATAAGTGGGGATATCAATGAAAGTAGATTTATTTTAGTGAAATAATTATACCGTATAGGCTAGATTCAGACAAGAACTTATTAGTTAAAGGATATTGTGTTTGGGTTGAAGCCAAAATCCAAGCTACTTGTAATGTATATTATGTGGAAAAACTTTCTTTTCTTAAAAAAATAAAATGTAGGGCTGGGATTTAGCTCAAGTGGTACTGTGCGTACCTTGGAAGCACAAGAGCCCAAGTTTGATCCCTAGTGCCACAAAAAAACCCCCAAAAAACAAAAACAAGAAAGAAGGAAGGAAAAAGTAAGAAAGAAAAAGAAAGAAAGAAAGAAAGAGTAAAGTATATCCTTGGTCAAAACCCTTTCAGACTAGATTATGAAGATAGGGACTAAATAAATGGCCCAGGGCTTTAGGGATTTTGAGAAGACAAGACTATTCCAATTATAACCAGGGACTCTTTTTTGAAGGGGGGAGATCTGATCTGAGTTTTTGAAGTGTGGATGGAATTTGAATAAAGAATAGTTGGGCCAGATGTGGTAACGTATGTGTGGAATCCAGCTTCTGGGAGGATATATATGGCAGGAAGATTGAAAATTTGAACATACCTTGGGCAATTTAAACTGGGCATGGTGGCACACACCTATAATCCCAGTGAATCAGGAACCTGAGGCAAGAGGATTGCCATGAGTTTCAAGCCAGAATTGCTACATAATGAGTGCAAGGCCAAACTATTGGCACTCAG
>PVIC010030165.1:9883-22177 GCA_004025085.1 Thryonomys swinderianus
AACAAGAAAAAAAAAAAAAAAACAAAAAAAAAAAAAAAAAAAAAAAAAAAAAAAAAAAAAAAAAAAAAAAAAAAAAAAATCACAGAAAGGCAGAATGGATTAAGAAACAAGATCTTACAGTATGCTGCACATAAGAAACACCTAATTTAGAAAGAAAGCCATAGATTGAAAATAAAAGGATAGAAAACAATTCTCCATGTGACAGGAAACTGCAAAAAAGCAGGAGTGGCTATCCTATTTGCAGACCAAATAGATTTCAAACCAAAACTGATGAAGAGACACAAAGACATTACATCCTTATACAAGGAGACTTTCATCCAAGAGAAAGAGATGACAGCCATAACTATTTATGCACCAAATTCCAGTGCACCCAACTGTATAGAACAATTACTAATGGAGACTGAAAGCTACATATGCAATAATACAATAGCAGTAGGAGACTCCAGTACCTTATTGCCACTACTAGACAGATTGACTGAACAAAAAATCAACAAGGAAATACTTGAACTGAACCAAACCTTGGAACAAATGGACTTAATAGATGCCTACAGAGTATTTCACCTGACAAAATCAGAATATACATTCTTCTTAGCTGCTTATGGTTCATTCTCCAAAATAGACTACATGCTAGTTCATAGAGCATGTTTAAGTAAATGCAAAGCAATTGAATTTATCCCATGTATACTGTCAGACTATAGTGCCTTGAAACTGGAGCTGAATAGCAGAAGAAATTCTAAGATCTTCACAAACACATGGAATTTGAAAAACTCTGGGACACAGAAGAAATGAAAGAAGGAATTAAACAGTTTTTACAATTAAATGATAACCCCAGTAAAACTTACAGGAATTTATAGGACATAGTGAAAGGAGTTCTACAAGGGAAATTCATGGCACTGAATGCCTACACCAGGAAATTAGAGCAAGCTCAAATAAACAATCTAATGTTGAACTTCAAGTTACTAGAAAAAGAGAAGCAAGACAAACCCAAACCTCGTACTAGGGAGGAAATTTTTTTTTTTTTTTTTTTTTTTTGCTTTTTTGAGACAGGGTCTCGCTTTGTAGTTCAGGCTGGCCCTGAGCTCACTATGGTGCCCAGGCAAGCCGCCGCGAACTCAGCAATCCTCCTGTCTCTGCCTCCCGAGTGCTGGGATTATAGGCGTGAGCCACCACGTCCAGCATTGTGGTATGCGGTGTTGATTGTTGGTGGGCGTGTCTCCACACCCATCATTATATGTGGTTACTGGGGATCGAACTCAGGACCTTGTGCTTGCGAGGCAGGCGCCGGAACCACTGAGCTAACCCTCCAGCCCCTAGGGAGGAAATTTTAAGGACAAGAGCAGAAGTTAATGCAATGGGAGACTAAAAGAATGATAAAAAAAATCAGTGAATCAGAGTTTGGTTTTTGAAAGGATAAACAATTGACAGACACTTAGCCAACCTAATCAAACAAAGGAAAGAAAAGGTTTAAATCTATGCTATTAGGAATGAAAAGGGGGACACCATCACATATCCAGCAGAAGTCAGGAGGATAATAAACACCTACTTTGAAAATCTGTACTCCAATAAGATGGAAAACATAGTAGAAATGAATAGATTCCTAGACACATATGAACTTCCAAAGCTGAATGAAGAGGATATAAAAATGTTAACCTGATATCAATCTGGGAAATTGAAAATGTAATAAAAAAAAAACCTACCAACAAAAAAAAGCCCTGGTCCTGATAGCTTCACTGCTGAATTCTACAAAACTTTTAAATAAGAGTTAACAGCACTACTTCTGAAACTCTTTAAGGAATTTGAAAGAGAAGCAGTACTCTCAAATTCATTCCTGGAAGGAACCATTACTTTGATTCCAAAAGCAGAGAAAGACCCAACCAAAACAGAACTACAGGCCAACCTTCCTAATGAACTTTGATGCAAAAAACCCTCAATAAAATACTGGTAAATAGAATACAGAGAATTATCAAGGAGATCATACACTATGACCAAGTTAGATTCATCCCAGGTAGGCAAGCATGGTTCAACATATGTAAATCAATAAATATAATATGCTATATTAACAGAGAAGGACAAAAACCATATGGTTATCTTGATAGATGCTGAAAAAGTGTTTGACAAAATCCAACAACCATTCGTGATCAAGACCCTACAGAAAATAGGTATAGAACTTTACCTGAACTTAATAAAAACTATATATGAGAAACCAACAGCCAGCATCGACCAAAATGGTCAAAAACTGACACCTTTTACACTAAGATCAGGTACAAGACAAAGATGTACACTACCACCATTCCTGTTCAATATAGTGCTAGAAACATTAGCTATATCAATTAGACAAGAGAAAGAAATAAAAGGCATAAAGATAGGAAAGGAAGAAGTTAAACTGTCACTATTTGCTGAGGACATGATACTCTATCTAGAGGATCCTAAAAACTCAACCAAGACTGCTAAACTTAATCACCAAATTTAGTAGGCAAGCTGGATATAAGGTCAGTGCTAAAAAATGAATAGCTTTTGTATACACAAACAACAGACACATGGAGAGAGAAATTGAGGAGTCATGCTCTTTCACAATCGCATCCAAAAAATGAAATATCAAGGTATCAATCTAATGAAGGAAGTGAAAGACCACTCTACTTTTGAAACTATAGCACTCTGAAAAAGGAGATATAAGAACATATCAGAAAATTGAAAGACATCCCTTTTTCCTGGGTAGGAAATCCTGGGTAGCCAATATTAAAATGGCTATACTCCCTCAACTCCTATATAGATTCAATGCAATCCTGATTGAAATCCCAACAACATATTTCACAGATCTAGAGAAAGTAATCCAAAAATTCATCTGGAACCACAAAAGATCTAGAATAGCAAAAGTGACTCTAGCTAACATGGACATGGCAAGGGTATCACAATCCCCAACATGAAACTATACTATAAAGCCACTATGTTAAAACTGCATGTTACTGGCAAAGTAGCAGACCTGAGGTTCAGTGGAAGAGATTAGAAGATCTAGAAACAACTCCAGATTCACTAAGCTACCTCATCTTTGACAAAGGAGCCAAATATCTCAGTGGGTGGGGGAGATAGCCTCTTTAGCAAATGGTGCTAGAAAAACTGTGCTCTAACTTGCCAAAAGCTAAAGCTAGATTTATCTCTCTCACCATGTAGTAAATTAAAATCAAAGTGGATTAGAGATCTAAATATTAAAACAGAAGCAGTAAACTTACTGGAAAACAGGTTAGGTAGAACTCTTAGAGACACTGGCTTAGGGAAAGACTTTATAAACAAACCTCTATAGCATGTGGATTAGCAGAAAGAATCAACAAATGGGATCTCATCTTATTAAGAAGCTTCTGCACAGCAAAAGAAACCACTGGCAGAGCTAAAAGACACCCAACATATGGTAAAAAAAAATTACCAGCTGTTTCTCAGATAAAAGGCTACTATCTAGAATATATAAAGAGCTTTACAAAATCCATCATCCCAAATTTAAAGACCCAGTTTAAAGATTGGCATCTGAAATGAACAGATGCTTTTCAGAGGAAGAAGTTAAAGCAAGTAAGAAACACATGAAGAAATCCCAACACCATTGTACATTCAAGAGATGCAGATGAAAACACCTCTGAGATTTCATCTGCACAAAGAATAGCTGCTACCTCACAATTAGTAACAAAATTTGACAAGACTGCAGGGAGAAAGGAACCCTTCTCCACTGTTGGTGGGAATGTGGGTTGGTACAACCACTATGGAGATCAGTGTGGAGATTCCTCAAAAAACTAGGAATAGAGGTCCCATTTGACCCTTTTGCTCCCCTCTAGGCATATACATGAAAGAATTAAACATTAATATGACAGCAACATATGTACACCCATGTTTATAACAGCTCAGCTTGTGATAGCTAAATCTTGGAAACAACCCAAATGGCCATCAAGTCTAGACTGAAGATGTGTTTTTTTTATAAAATAGAGTATCACTCTGCCATAAACAATAAGTTTGAGTCATTCATCACAAATGAATATACCTTAAGGGCATACTCATAAGTGAAATAAATAGGTCACAAATGTGTAAAAACTATGTTTTTTCTCTGGTATGAGAAACTGAAAATGTAAATAAGTCCTAGAATGTATGATAGTCACTATAAAATAGAAAATATCCTAAGGGAAATGGTTTGGGATAAATAGGAGGGGAAATAAAAAAATTGTATTGGTAAAAATAAGAGGGAACAAGGAAAATTCAGAGAAAAGAGAAATAGGGCAAACTGAAACTCAAGCACCAGGACTCTTGGAGATGGTAACTAAAGCAGATCTAGTAAAATGGAAATCAGAACTCATCTCTGAGATCAAAACAGGGATACTGTCCACAGTGAAAGACATCATTAAAGAAGAGATCAACAAGATGATGGAATCCAAGATAGCAGAAGCAATGGAACCTTTTAAACGGCTTCAAGCAGCGCTCCAGGGAATGATGAAGGAGAATGAAAACTTGCAAAGTAGGATGAATGAAGCAGAGAACTGAATCTCAGACCTAGAGGACAGCATAGTAGCCAATGATCAGGAAAGATATAATCTATGGAAAAGACCAAGGGACCATGAAAAATCAATTCAGCAGCTTCTAGATGATTCAAACAAAAATAATATAAGACTGATTGGAGTCACTGAGGAAGCAGGAGACAGTGTAAAAGACATAAAAAAAAGCTATTGTCAGAGATAACAACAGAAAACTTCACAAGAAAAGAAATAGACATACAGATAAATGAGGCCTATCGGACTCCAAAACACTGTGACATAAAAATATCTACACCTAGACATATAATTATCAAGGTTCCAGATGTACAACAAAAGAATGAAATACTAAAAGCAGTGAGAGAAAGGAAGAAAATCACCTACAAAGGGAAGCCCATTAGGGTCACAGCAGACTTTTCAGCACAAACAACGCAAGGAGAGCATGGAGGGAAATATTTCAAACGTTGCAGGGAAACAACCTCCAGCCTAGACTGTTGTATCCTGCAAAACTGTCTTTCAGAATAGATGGGGAAATAAGATACTTCCATGATAAAGAACACATGAAAAACTTCACAAATATGAAACCTGCACTCCAAAACATTCAAAAGAACATCTTGGAAAAAAACACAGAAAATTCCATACCCACAAGACCCAGGGGAGTGAATTCACTGGGGCAAACAAGAAACTAAATAGAAAAGGGAAAAAGCAAGGAAGAATAGAACCAAGAACAGGGAAACATGGCAGCTCTGAATATGTCCATATCAGTCAACCATTAATATCAATGGCCTCAATGGGCCAATTAAAAGACACAGACTAGCAGATTGGATCAAGAAGCAAGATTCTACAGTCTACTGCATACAGGAAACACACCTAATTCAGAAGGAAATCCATAGACTGAAAATAAAAGGTTGGACAACAATCCTCCATGCCACAGGAAACTGCAGAAAAGCAGTAGTGGCTATATTTTTGCAGATAAAATAGATTTCAAACCCAAACTGATTAAAAGAGATAAAGAAGGTCACTATATTTTCGTACAGGGAACTATCCAAGAGAAAGAAATAACATTCATAAATATTTATGCACCGAACTCTAATGCACCCAACTATATAAAATAAACATTATTGGACATGAAAAGCCAATTAACCATGAATACAATAGTAGTAGGGGACTTTAATACTCCACTGTCACAAGTTGACATCAACTGGACAAAGAATAAAAATATTTGAGCTAAATCAAACTTTTGAGCAAATGGACTTATTAGATGTCTACAGAATTTTTCACCCTATTAAACAAGAATATACCTTCTTCTCAGCTGCTCATGGATCATTCTCCAAAACAGATCACAGTGTAGTCCATAGAACAAGCTTAAGTAAATGCAAAGGAATCGAAGTTATCCCCTGCATAGTATCAGACCATAGTGCCTTGATACTGTAGCTGAATAGCAGAAGAAATTCCAAGATCCTTACAAACACATGGAAATTGAACAACACTCTGTTAACCAACCAATGGGCCACAAAAGAAATTAAGAAATTAAACAGTTTCTACAACTAAACGACAATCCCAGCACAATATACAGGAATTTATGGAGCACAATGAAAGCAGTTCTGCAAGGGAAATTCATAGCAGTGAATGCCTACACTCGGAAAATAGAGCAAACTGAAATAAACAATCTAATGATGAACCTCAGACAATTAGAAAAAGAGGAGCAAAACCCAAAGCACATACTAGAGAGGAAATTATAAGGATCAGGGCAAAAATTAATGTAATAGAGACAAAGAGAACAATACGAAGAATGAATCAAAGAGTTGACTCTTTGAAAGGATAAATAAGATCGAAAGACCCTTAGCCAGCTTATCAAACACAGGAAGGAAAAGGCTCAAATCCATGCTATAAGGAATGAAAATGGGGAAATCAGCACAGATCCAAAAGTCCAAAGGATAATAAACATGTACTTTGAAAATCTATACTCCAAGAAGATGGAAAATCTAGAAGAAATGGATAGATTCCTAGACACATATAAACTTCCAAAGCTAAATGAAGAGGATATAAAAATGTTAAACAACCCGATATCAATCTGGGAAATTGAAAATGTAATAAAAAAAAAAACCTACCACCAAAGAAAAACCCTGGTCCTGATGGCTTCACTGCTGAATTCTACAAAACTTTTAAAGAAGAGTTAATACCAGTACTTCTCAATCTCTTTAATGAAATCAAAAGGGAAGCAGTATTCCCCAAATCATTCCTTGATGCAACCATCACCTTGATTCCAAAGGCAGGGAAAGATCCCACCAAAAAAGAAAACTACAGACCAATCTCTCTAATGAACATTGATGCAAAAATCCTCAATAAGATACTGGCAAACAGAACACAGAGAGTTATCAAGAAAATCATACACCCTGATCAAGTCAGATTTATCCCAAGGATGCAAGGCTGGTACAAGAAATGTAAATCAATCAATGTAATACACTATATTAACAGACTCAAGGACAAAAACCATATGATCATCTCAATAGATGCAGAAAAAGCATTTGACAAAATCCAACACCCATTTATGATCAAAACCCTACAGAGAATTGGAATTGATGGACTTTATCTTAATTTAATACAAGCTATTTATGAGAAACCAACAGACAGCATCATACTCAATGGGCAAAAACTGAAATCTTTTACACTAAGATCAGGAACGAGACAAGGATGCCTGCTATCACCACTCTTGTTCAATATAATGCTGGGAACATTAGCCATAGCAATCAGGCAGGACAAAGATAAAAGGAATAAAGATAGGAAAGGAAGTAGTTAAATTGTCATTATTTGCTGATGTTATGATACTCTATCTATAGGATCCTAAAAACTCAATCAAAAAACTACTATACTTAATTACCAGATTTGGTAGTGTTGCTGGATGCAGGGTTAATGCTCAAAAATCAACAGCCTTTGTCTACACAAACAACAGACTCACTGAAAGAGAAATTAGGGAGTCAATCCCTTTGACAGTAGCACCCAGAAAAATGAAATATCTAGGAACCAACCTAACAAAGGAAGTGAAAGATCTCTACTCTGAAAACTATAGGACTCTGAAAACTGAGATAGAAAAGGAAATCAGAAAGTGGAAAGACATCCCTTGTTCCTGGGTAGGAAGAACCAACATCGTCAAAATGGCTATACTCCTGCAACTACTATACAGATTCAATGTAATTCCAATTGAAATTCCCATGCTATACTTCACAGAGCTAGAGAAAATAATACAAAAATTCATCTGGAACCAGAAGAAACCTAGAATAACAAAAGCAATTGTAAGCAACCACGACATGGCAGGGGGTATTACAATCCCCAATTTAAAACTCTCCTATAAAGCCGCTGTGATAAAAACTGCATGGTACTTGCAAAGTAACAGACCCAAGGACCAGTGGAATAGATTAGAAGATGCAGAAACAACTCTGGATACACTAAGCCACCTTATCTTTGACAAAGGAGCCAAACATCCTCAATGGAGGAAAGACAGCCTCTTTAACAAATGGTGCTGGAAAAACTGGGCTTCAACCTGCCAAAAGCTGAAGCTAGACCTATCTCTTTCACCATGCACAAAATTAAACTCACAGTGGATACGAGACTTAAACATTAAAACAGAAACAATAAGCCTGCTGGAAAACAGAGTAGGTAAAACTCTTGGAGACATTGGCTTAGGCAGAGACTTTATGAATAAAACCTCTATAGCACAAGAACTAGCAGAAAGAATCAACAAATGGGATCTCATTCTACTGAAAAGCTTCTGCACAGCAAAAGAAGTCACTGGCACTGCTAAAAGACAACCAACAACATGGGAAAAAATCTTTAGTAGCTATTTTTCAGACAAAGGGCTATTATCTACAATATATAAAGAACTTAAATAGATCAGCCTCCCCAAGTTTAAAGTCCCAATTCAAAAATGGGCATCTGAAATGAATGGACACTTCTCAGAGGCAGAAGTCAAAACAGCTAAAAAACATATGAAGAAATGTTCAACATCACTGGTCATTCGAGAGATGCAAATGAAAACAACACTGAGATTTCATCTCACTCCACAAAGAATGGCCGCAATCACAAAATCAACCAACAATAAATGCTGGCATGGCTGTGGGGAGAAAGGAACCCTTCTCCACTGTTGGTGGGGTTGCACACTTGTGCAACCATTGTGGAGATCTGTGTGGAGATTTCTCATAAAACTAGGACTAGGGGCCCCATTTGACCCTGCTATCTCCCTGCTAGGAATATACCCAAAAGAATTTAAAAACTCACATTGGAAAGACAGATGTACACCCTTGTTCATAGCAGCTCAGTTCATGATAGCCCAATCTTGGAAACAACCAAATGCCCATCAACTGGAGAGTGGATAAAGAAGATGTGATTTTTTATTTTTTTTTTTTTTTTTTGAGACAGGGTCTCGCTTTGTAGTTCAGGCTGGCCCTGAGCTCACTATGTAGCCCAGGCAAGTCTCGAACTCAGCAATCCTCCTGTCTCTGCCTCCCGAGTGCTGGGATGACAGGCGTGAGCCACCACGCTCGGCGAAGATGTGGTTTTTTAATAAAATGGAGTATTATTCTGCCATAATGACAAGATTGATTCATTTATGTGCAAATGGATACACCTGGAGGACACACTAATGAATGAAATCAGTAGATCACAGATAGGCAAATACCGGATCTTCTCATTGATGTGAGCACGTATAGATGCAAATGAGATCTAGAAAGTATGACAGTCTTTGTAGAATGGGAAATTTCCAACGGAAATTTGATGTGGGGATGTAATGAGGGGAATGAATAAATAATGATTTTGTAAGAAAATAAATGATCATGTATATAGGGGGTGCGGAGATGTGGGTGGGTGGGGATATGGGTAAAAATGAGAATTGACTGTGTCATATATTGGTACAAATTCCCCGATGTTATGTGTGATTGTGAGATGTATATAAATTATACCAATAAAGAATTCAATTTAAAAAAATAAGGGGGAACAAGCTCATGTATATGGGGGGGAGGGCTTGTAGATTTGATAGGGGAATGGGACAAAATAAGAAGTCTTGTGATACACTGGTACAAATTCTCAATGGTGAGTGTGATCTTGATGTATACATAAAATGTACCTATATCACAATTAAACAACAGTAACAACCACAACAAAAAGGAATCTGACAATTCTGGTTGTGTGGCTTTGCTTTTGTTTTCTTTCTTCTATCACATTGGTTTCTGTGTCTAGTTTCATTTCAGTATCATGCTGCATTTGCTGCTGGGGCTCAGTAGTATATAATTTGAAGTTAAACATTGTTATTCTACAAGCCTTGATCTTTCTGTATAAGACTGTTTTGGCTATTCTGGCTCTTTCGTGTTTCCATAGGAAATTTTGGATTTTTTATTTCTCAGTCTGTGAAGAGTGTCATTAGAGTTTTTTCAGGGTTTACACTGAATCTGTAGACTGCTTATGGTAATATGGCCGTTTTAGCATTATTAATTGTACCATTCTATGGACATGATTAGTCTTTCAAGGTTCTAGTGTCTTCTTCAGGGCTCTTTTATGTATGTATGCATGTATTTATTTATACTTTATTTATTTTATTTTATTTTATTTATTTTATTTTAGACAGGGTGTCACTCGCTTTGTAGTTCAGGCTGGCTCTGAGCTCCCTATGTAGCCCAGGCAAGCCGCCGCTAACTCAGCAATCCTCCTGTCTCTGCCTCCCAAGTGCTGGGATTACAGGCGTGAGCCACCACACCCGGTACTGTGATATGTGGTATTGATTGCTGGTGGGTGTGAGTCTCCATGCCCAGCATTATATGTGGTTACCAGGAGTTGAACTCAGGACCTTGCGCTTGTAAGGCAGGCGCTGGAACCACTGAGCTAAGTCTCCGGCCCCCCGGACTGTATTTTAAAGTTTGTTAGCTTTGCATTTTATTTTATCATGATACTGGGGATTGAAGGAAGGCCCTAGGCATGCTGAGTAATCTCTCTATACTGAGCTACATTCAAGTCCTTTTAATCTTTTTTTTTTTTTGAGATAGGGTCTCATTTTGTTATTCAGGGTGGCCCTGAGCTCACTATGTAGCTCAGGCAACCCTCAAACTGAGCAATCTTCCTGCCTCTACCTCGTAAGTGCTGGGATTACAGGCTTGAGTCACCAAGCCCAGCATTTGTGGTATGTGGTACTGATTGCTGGTGGGTGTGAGCCACAACACCTGGTATTGTTGTGTGTGGTTACATGGGATCAAAACAGAGACCTTCAGCTTGTTAGGCCGGCACTGGAACCACTGAGCTAAATCTCCAGTCTAAATCCTTTTAAATTTTGAAATAGGATGTTTCTAAATCACTTGGGCTGGACTTCAATTTACATCCTCCTTCATATTGTAGAATCATGATAATTTTATATCAGGTGATAGTTGTAAAGATATTTTATAAGAAGTACTTTAACTTTCTAAAGAGAATATAAACTGAAAACTTGAAAGCAGTGTTGGATTGTGGAAGGAGCATGGCCTTAGGCTCTTGTTTTGAAAAAGCATCTGTTTCTATGATGAATATTGCTTTAATTTCCAAAAGGAAATCATGTAGGAGATGGGAAACAATACAGGACATTATAAAATGAATACAGACTTTGAGGGTTGTAGAATCAAGACCAGCCATGGGTGAGCAGGGAGGAAAGGAGCCACCTTCACTGACAGAAAGTCCCTGGCATACATGTAGAGAATCCTTCCAGATGAATGCATGTTGTTTGAATTGTAGAAACCTGTTTTTCCCAAGACACTGTACTAGGAGCTATATATAGTTACATTAAAAAGAGAAAGTTCCCATGTCCAGGAAATTCTAAGTCATGACAGAGTAAATCAAGAACTTAAAGGGGCAGGACCACGTGAGCAGTGGATTCTCCAGACCTTTGTGTTTTGGTACTGTGTTCTCTTGGAACTCTTCCATCTAAGGAGGGTTATTTGAACAGTCCACCACTTCTTGTAAAATGAACTAGAACAAGACTTGTACACCAGTCCATATCATTTCCTATTCATATTTGAGATGTGACCCATTCTTGCCTTCACTTTAGGGAAGTACTGAAATTCTCACTTTGCAAGTACTTCCAGGGCTCTTGCCTGAAGACCTGTGTACATAAAGGAAATTAATGTCTTAAGCACTATGATTTCTTTGGAATCTGGTTTGGCCAGCGGGAAGCTTGAGGTCTAATTCAGGCCCCATTTTATAACATTAATAGGTATCGGGTGCTTGGCTGTATGGTTCAGATCTATTCATTGTTTTTCTGCTCTTGCGTGTGTCTTTCTTGTTTTAAATTAGTATTGTTGTTTGTCAGTACTTTCCAGTTTTTAATGTCCATTTGTCTTGGTGTAGTTGAAAAGAGATAGTTCTTCTAAATAATATTAATTATTAGCATTGTGCTAGTTCACTTTTTGGTATTAATTCTCTAGGCAATTTTTTGTTTGAAATTCAGTATTATATTATCAATATATTGCAGAGAATTCAAAAGAAGAGGAAATTGGAGGAATGTGAACAAAGAAAAACTTTATAATGTTAGCTATTAGAGAAAAGAGGCATAGGAAGGAAAAATTACTTGCTTACAGAACATTCAAATTATAATTTACAATTTCAGTTGGCCAGCATATTGAGAAACAGTTACTGCAACATACAATACTTCACACAAAAAAGCAAACTTCTGAGCTTATGAATCACAGTGCTTAAAATTCAATATTTTGTGAATCCTCAAACTTCCTTCCTTCCCTTATGAGTTGGATAGTAAAAAAAATACCTTGCTGCTGGGGGGGGG
>PVIC010030166.1:0-22088 GCA_004025085.1 Thryonomys swinderianus
CTCTCTTTCTTCTTCCTTCTCTTTTTAGGAGAAGGTTACTTTTCTGAGACACGGTCTCACTATGTAGTTCAGGCTGGCCTTGATCTCACTGTGTAGCCCAGGCTGGCCTCGGACCCACTCTGATCCTCCTGCCTCAGCCTCCCAAGTGCTCGGATTGCAGACGTGCAGAGCATGTTTCTTTCGATAAGTTCAGAAACTTTAAAAACCTTCTCTTTGTAAGTCCTGCTCAGACTGGCGAGGTGGGACTGGTCAGCCAGTGGTGAGGAACCTCACCCTGTGGCCTTGTGGCTCCCATAGGTTTGCTTTGAAAGGTCTAAATGTGAACAGCAGAGAGAGGGCCTGCAAGGGGCCTGCTGCACTGTCTGGTGCCAGGCGGGCAATGTCCAGCGAGCCCTGAGCAGCTGGGTTCCGCCCTTGTCCGTGTTGTCCTTGTCTCTGGCGCAGGACCTGCCCCCGGAGGACGTGGACCAGGAGCTCATCGAGGACGGCCAGTGGGAGGAGATCCTGCAGAAGCCGTGCCCGCCACAGTACCTCGCTGTGAGGGAGGAGGACGTAAGCCTGGCATCAAGTTCCACTCTCAGCCCTGCTTCTTGCCGTAGCGTGGGAGACGCGAGTCAGTGGTTACACTTTTGAGACAGGATCTCGCTGTGTGTTCAAGCCGGCGTCCAAGTCGCAGCGATCCTCCTGTCTCAGCCTCCTGAGTGCTGGGATGTCAGGCGTGTGCTACCATACCTGTCAGGAATTTGAAATCTCCAAGCGATCTGAGAAAGGGCTTCTCACCAGATGGGATGTCTGACCTCCTGATGGGAACCCAGCTGCGTGTCTCGTAGGTTCCCCTTCCACCCTGAAACCTTTATTGAAAATACTTTCAGGGAGAAAAATCTTATTTTTTGTGTAGTAGATTCGGCAGTAAAAGATCTCATTGGGTTGAGCGTGATAATCCCAGCTACTCCGGAGGCTGAAGCAGGAAGATCTCATGTTGAGGCCAGCCTGGGAGGCATAGTAAGACCCTGTCTCACAGGAAGCAAACAAAAAATGGAGATGGTGCAGCGCCGAGTGTCTACCCGTGTGAGAGCTGGGTTCAACCCCAATGCCACAGAAAAGTTTGTTTCATTGGTAACTGGTACCAGAAGGAGAGGAAACAGGTTACTGTCTGGTGTTTTTAGAGGGTCATAGATATCATCTCATTACAGACGCTTCACATAAATTAATCTGTGGCTGCAGATTTAACCATTCTATAGTTTTCTATCTTTAAATCGTTTAAGTCACTTACTGAATATATACTACTGTGAGGAAGTCACTTTGCCCTGTGGTATAGAGGATGCAAAGAAAACAGGACATAGTGTTGTCCACTTGACGGTGGTGCGTGCCTGTCATCCCAGCACCCTGGGAGGCTGAGGCAGGAGAGTTCCGAGGTCCAGTCGAATCTGTGTAATTTAATGATTTCGTAAGACCCTGTTTGAAAATACAGAATAAAAAAGATGGGGGAGGGAGGCTGGGGATTTAGCTTAGTGGCACCACACCTGCCTTCAAGCCCAGGGTCCTGCGTTCTGACCCCTGATACTGGAGAGAAAAAAAAGATTGATGAGGAAGCTCAACATACGGGTTCCCGCTACCAGAAAAACACACAGATGGAAAGAAGCGTGTACTCGACAGATTCACATCAGGTTGTGATTCCAGGCGTTACCCCGAAAGCCCCTGCAGAGGGAACCGTGTGCTTGAACTGGTGGCACTCTCACGCACCGCTGGTGAGAAGCGGGTGGGAAGCGTGCCCTGAAGGAAGTCAGACTTTTTAAAGTCAGTGCTGATACATAAAAGCCTGCTGTCAGCAAGCATCATCCACTTCGCAAGTTGTTCCTATACTATGTCAGAAGCAGACTGTATCTCTCTAGAATCTGCGTATGGAATGCTGCACAATCATATACTTGATTTCCTTTGTTTCAATCTTTGTTTTTTAGCTTGTGGTTTGGGTGGACCCTCTGGATGGCACCAAGGAGTACACTGAAGGTATCTTTTATGTTCCTGTTCCACAGTAGTGAGGCCAGGCCAGAGCACTCCCTTGGGACATGTCATGGTTTGCATGTTACAGAAAAGCTGCATCGCGGCTTACGCCTCTTCCCACACCTTGGCAGCTATAATCGTCTATCTGTGGTGATTGAGAAGGGAAACAGGACACAGAGGCACATGCCTGCAATGCCAACACTCAGGAGGCTAGGGCAGGAAGATCCCGGAGAGCTCAAGGGCATCCTGCGCTACATGCTGAGATCCTGTCTCAGTGTCAAACAAAGAGCCAGATGTGGTAGCTCACGCCTGTCACCCCAGCCCTCGGGAGGCAGAGGTAGGAGGGTTGCCAAGAGGTGGAGGCTTGCCTGGGCTACTTAGTGAATTTAGGGCCAGCCTGAGCTACAAAGTGAGGCCTTGTCTGGAAAAAATACCCAACCACTAATCAGTTGAGAAGCACCGGACGCGTTCATGAACATGAAGAGTATGGGACGCTTGCCTAGGTCTTGACCACCACCGCACAGGCTCTGACTCGTTGTCGTCTCGGGTCAGCCGTCCTCTAACCTGTGCATTTCATCATAAGAGGGACTGACCGTGGGTGGGTGCTGGTTTAGTAAGACTCATCTGTAAAGAAAGAATAGAAAGGGTTGGGGGGCTGGGGACTTGCTCAGGGGCCCAGCGCCTGCCCAGCAAGCGTGAGGTCCCAAGTTGGATGGATGCCCAGTATCTGCCAAAAAAAGGATTGGGGAGTATGTAGGGGAGAGAGAGAGAGAGAGACAGACAGACAGACAGAAAAACAGAAGCAAACAGAAAGAAAGAAATGTACATCCAAGAAGCAGATTCACATGCATTTCCTACCTTTCTTGCAAAAACATCTCGAAGCAGCTGCTGTGCTGCTGCCAAGACCTGGCTGGCGAAGGGTCCAGAGTGACGTTTCTCCTTCGCAGGCCTCCTCGACAACGTCACTGTGCTCATCGGAATCGCCTACGAAGGGAGGGCCATAGCAGGCGTCATCAACCAGCCTTACTACAACTACCAGGTATCGTTAGGGCGACGCCGCGCCGTCTCACTACGTCTGTCATCATGGTGCTACAAGGCCCCCGAGGCCGTTTGACCTGTGGGTCCGAACTGGTAGATGGCCAGGTCCTGCCCAGGACAGTGGCGCCAGAACGCGGCGTCTGCTGCAAGGCCTGCACGGATGGGTGTGTGCAGACACACCGCATGCACCGTGGTTCTTGATAGACTTAGGACACAGGTGCAAAAATTTGGGGATCACTCAGGTGTTTCTCGATCAGCGTGGCCATCAGGACCCCTGATTGGCAGGTAGTTCTTGAAGCCTGTTGAAGAAAAGAACTATTTCGACCCGGATGAGATTCTAGTTGTGCAGCTTCCGAAGTAAGACTGCACAGAGCATAAATTACGGTCTCCATAGCAACTAAATGTGCCCTTGTGCTCGATTCTCTTCTGTTTCTTCCTATTTGCTTTTTCTAGTCTACTTCAAGACAGTCTTCCTTAGAAGCAGGATTCTCTTAGCATATGCCTGATCTCAGCACCCTGTGAGGCCGAGGCAGGAGGGTCATAAGTTCAAGCTCAACCAGAGCAACGTAGTGATTTAGCCAAACTATAGCAAAACTCTCAAAAGTTAAAAACAAGCTTTCAAGGGCTGGGGAGCGTAGCTGAGTCCAGAATCCCTAGGCCTCGCCAGCGGCTGCCACCAAAAGCTGCTGCGTAGTTTCAAAAGAAGGCTATACCTTTAAGTAATTTAAAGGATATTATTGAGGTAAAATATTTACAGTATTTATATTTCTTATTTTAATGGGAGCCTGATAGAACCTTGGAGAAACAAAGTGGTGCTGAGGTTAGTGTTTCTGAATTTCTGACTTAAAAGCATGATTTGTCCTTATTTTCTAATATGAATTTGTTTTTCCTGCTGCTCGTATGACTGTCAGCTGTATTTATAGTCATGTATTCCTTCGAACGCAGTAAGCAGGGGTGCAGCCTGCAGTGCGCTCCTCCCGCACCGCTTAGGCGCCCAGTGACAGTGCCCGTTACAGAGCCCGCGGTTTTTGTGCAGACAGTTTGCGGCTCCTGCACAAACCCGACAGCATGAGCCCGGATCTGACTCAGACCCCAGGAAGTGTGGCGTAGCGCGGGACCCTTCCCCGGCAGGAAGGAGCCGGGCACCCAGGGCTTGTCCTGTGTCTCCCTTCTCTCGGGGATTAGAGAGGCTGCGCCGGTTCTCCCCCCGCAGAGCCGCGTGGAGCGGACAGCCAGGGAGCAGGCCAGGAAGCGGAGGTGAGGAGACCCCGGGGCCAGGGCGCCGAGGGGCCAGAGCGACGGGCGCAGCCGCACCCCGGTCCTGCCACCCCCCCACCCCCGCTCATGCCTCCAGACGCTCTGTCCTTTCTTTCCTCCTGTCCTGCGTTCGCCTCAGCTTTGTTTCCGTGGCTGGACGTCTTGCCTCAGTGTGTGAGGCCCCGCGGGGTCCCGCTGCGTGGCCCCGTCGGGGTCCTTGTGCACTGTCTCCCTTATCCTCGCCGCGCCTGTGGGGCCCCCGCTGTCCGCATGAAGGCAGAGAGCTTTCCCAGGGGTACAGCTGGGCCTTCGCCCTTCCTGTCCAAGCTGTGCCTCAGCCTTCCTGAGTGAGTCCTGCATGGGGACTGAATCTGGGGCCCTCAAGCCGCCTCTGTGCAGCACTTTCTTTCTGAAACAGGGTCTTGCTAATTTTCCCAGGCCAGGCTTGAACTTGTGATGCACTTGCCTGTGGCTCCTGACTGATGTTTTTTTTCTTTTTGAGGCAGTTTTGCTAAGTTGTCCAGGCTTACCTCAAACTCCTATTCCTCCTGCTTCAGCCTCTCGATTGCTTGCATCACAGGTGTGTTGCCACCATGTCTTGCTGCCACAATGGACCTTAATTAATTGAGTCATGTGATGAAATGTGATCCTTTATTAAAGATCAGTCAGGCTGGGCATGGTGGGTGCATGCCTGCAATCCCAGCACTCTGGGTGGCACAGGCAGGATCACCACAAGTTTGAAGCCAGTCTAGGCTACCTAATGAGTTCAAGGCCAGCCTGAACAGCAAGAACTTGCCGGGGGGGGGGGGCAGGAGGGAGGGAGGGGGAGGGAGAGAGATCCAATTGTATTCCCTACACTCAGGAGGCTGAGGCAGGAGAATCATGAGCTGTAGGCAATCTTGGGCTACTTAGTGAAACCCAGTCTCAAAAAAACTAAAATGAAAACAAAGCAAGAGAAAATGAGTGTGGATCCTTTGAAGAAATGAGGTCCTAGCCAGGCGTGGTGGCTCATGCCTGTCATCCCAGAATTTGGGAGGCAGAGGCCGGAGGATTGCTGAGTTCGAGGCTTGCCTGGACTACATAGTGAGCTCAGGGCCAGCCTGAACTACAAAGCGAGATCCTGTCTCAAAAAATAAAAAAGATGGGCCGGAGGGTTAGCTCAGTGGTTCTGGTGCCTGCCTTGCAAGCGCAAGGTCCTTAGTTCAATCCCCGGTAACCACATACAATGCTGGGCGTGGAGACTCACACCCACCAGCAATCAATACCACATACCACAGTGCCGGGCGGGGTGGCTCACGCCTGTCATCCCAGCACTCAGGAGGCAGAGACAGGAGCATTGCTGAGTTCCAGGCTTGCCTGGGCTACAGATTGAGCTCAGGGCCAGCCTGAACTACAAAGCGAGACCCTGTCTCAAAAAAAAAAAATTTTTTAAAGCCTGGGGATTAAACTCAGTGCAAAGGTCCTGGGTTCATCCCCTAGAACGTCAGGAAAGTCCAGAAGAACACCCTCCAGGCTCAAGGGAGCGTGCCGCATGGGTCAGGAAGGTCATCTGATCCAGCCTGGGCAGCCTGGGAGACAGCTCAAGAAATCAGTTTGGAGCGAGGCTGAGCTGGCTTTGGGTAGGAACTTCCTAGACTCCTCAGTCCGCTTGTTCAATGATTCCCAGTCTCATTTTTTCATCTTTCAAACAAGGATAACAACCTGGTGCTGCTTGGGGTTGCTTTGTAGACTGAACGAGGCACACGCGTGAACCCGAGGTCTGTAGGACATGCCTCTGTGTTAACTCACTTCTGAGGGTTGCGGGTGGGGCTTGGTCCCTGCGCTGCAGCTGTGCAGCTGAGCGCTCTGAGCTCTGAGAAGGGAAGCCCATGGTTGGAACGGCATCGCGGTGTCGTCTGGCAGACGCTCGCTGTCAGAAAGCTCGCACAGATCTAATGTCCAGGCCTCGGTCCTTCCTGTCCCTGTCCCTGTCCCCATCCCCGCAGTAAGGGCTGCATGTCAGGAAAGGAGGCGTCAACACGTGCATTTTGGAATCCGTGGGTTTTGGTACCTTTTGAAAGTGGCTGTTTTCAGTACAACAAGCAGGTCATTGGCTGCCTCGAAGCCACGGTGATCAGTATGTGAACTGGCCTTTCTCAAGGACTCTGACAAGTGAGAGGTTCCTCTCAGCATCTTCAAAACCATCAGCTAAAGCAGCAGTGAGACTAAGCACACACCCGGGCGTGGTCCCAGCCCCACGGAGGCTGGAGCAGGAGCATGGCACATTTGAAGCCAGCCTGGGCTACAGAATCAGACCCTGACTCAGAAAAATAAAGAATTCTCCCCAATTCTGCCCGGAAGGGCCTCTGGCGCTTGGCCAGTGATGTGGCCCTTGCTGTGCTTTGTGACTCGGCCTTGTCGTCTTCCGGCTGGGACAGGCCGGGGCGGCGGGGTGGGTGGTGACCGAGTCCCGCGGTGTCCAGCTCTGTCCTCTCTCCCACCAGGCCGGACCGGATGCTGAGCTGGGCCGGACGATCTGGGGCGTCCTGGGCTTGGGCGCCTTTGGCTTCCAGCTGGAGGAGGCCCCAGCCGGGAAGCACATCATCACCACCACACGCTCGCACGGCAGCAAGCTGGTGTCCGACTGTGTGAGCGCCATGGAGCCCGACGCTGTGCTGCGCGTGGGCGGCGCAGGGAACAAGGTGGGCCGGGACCAGGCCTCGGGAGCATGTGACACCCCTTTCCTGCGGGAGCCAGCGCAGCGATTCACCAGGAGGGCGCGTCATGGAGCCTTTGGCAGATCTGTGCCTCCCTGAGGCCAGCGGCCGCCCAGGGGCACTGGGTCCTCTCCGAAGCCTCGCCCCACGCCCGCCCTCCCGGCCCAGCCCCTGGGGCACTGTGAGGGCGTCTGCTCCCCGTCCTCGGCCCCGCGCTGCTCACCTCGCTGTCCCTGCTGCACCCCGATGCCAACCTCCGTCACTTGTGCTCCTGTGCAGCCCTGTGGTCCTGTCCCGGGTGCTGCCTGGTCAGTGAGGGCACAGCCCTCCTTCTGCACCCCACCTCCGTGGCCCTGGCTGTGGACCCCAGTGCTCCCCGTCTTGTCCACGCAGCTGGACACCCTCAGGGATGTTGTCTTCACATGGTCAAATGGCCACAGTGGCTTCAGGGTGGCCAGTCCTGGGGCACGAATTCCGACAGAGCGGTTGGACATGTGCTTTGCTGTACTGGGGATGGGACTCAGGACCCTGTGCTTGTGAGGCAGGTGCCAGAACCACTGAGCCAAAGCCCTGGCCCAAACACATAGTTTCTCCCTGTCCCAGATCCCGAACTGATCCCCATCAGAGCGATTTTAAATGCCCACCTAGGCCAGGCGGGTTGGTGCACATTCTTAATCCCAGTGCTTCTGGAGGCAGAGGCAGGAGGATTACCAAGAGTTTGAGCCCACCCTGGGGTACATAGTGAATTCAGGGCCAGCTGGAACTATATAGAAAGACCATGTATAAAAAAAAAAAGAGAAAAACGGAAGTTGGCACTTTGGTAACAGAAGCAGCAGGGATGATTCTGAGAAAGATGTGCCTGGTGGACAAGCCAGCACCACGCATCAGTGAGGACTTACTACAGCAGACACCTCCACGCCATGTGGAATTGCTTTATTCAGTCACAGCCAGTATTCCAGAAACTCAAAGCTTTGTTCTATAATAAATTGCTTTGATAGGAAGGAAAAAAGCAAAGTAAATCCAAAGCAAGCTTTATTTCATCTGCTTGCCCTCTGGAGACAGCACGCGTCCCTTCAGCCAGTTCTCCCCCTTCTGACCGCTGGGGGTCGTTGGGCCCTTTCCCTGCCTTCCTCGCGTGGCACCCTTCAGCCTGCTCAGCTTGGGCAGAAGTGGGTCCTCCCTCCCTGGTCTTCAGCTGCCCCTTGCCGGCAGCGTAACTTCCACCTCTGCCCTTCCAGATCATTCAGCTGATCGAAGGCAAGGCCTCTGCCTACGTATTCGCAAGCCCAGGATGTAAGAAGTGGGACACTTGTGCGCCGGAAGTCATCCTGCACGCGGTGGGAGGTGAGTGGTTCTGCCGTGGAGCACGGCAGCCGGGCTTCGCTAAGGTGCCACATCCGGTGTTAGGCCAGTACCGGCCTTGGGGAGATGGACTGTCCAGGCTGGAGCCCCCATTTCATGGGAGAGTAAGCCGGTTAGCAGAGAATTTGTTTTCTGCCCCCTTTTGGGACTTCGATCCGCATCCAGTTATTTTAATTCAGCCTTTATTTATGGCCTATTTCTTTTTTTTTTTTTTTTTTTTTTTTAGACAGGGTCTCGCTTTGTAGTTCGGGCTGGCTCTGAGCTCACTATGTCACCTAGGCAAACCTCGAACTCAGCAATCCTCCTGCCTCTGCCTCCCGAGTGCTGGGATGACAGGCGTGAGCCGCCACGCCCAGCACTGTGGTATGTGGTATTGATGGCTGGTGGGCGTGAGTCTCCACGCCCAGCATTGTATGTGGTTTCCAGGGATCGAACTCAGGACCTTGCACTTGCCAGGCAGGTGCTGGAACCACTGAGCTAATCCTCCAGCCCATGGCCTATTTCTTAATTAACTTTTTAGTAGTACATATTTACCATACATCTGATCAGGTTAATCACAAGGAATTGCACCTACATGACACATCTTGGTGCTCCTTTCTTATTTGTGGTTTTAATGCTCCTGAAAATATTTTTCTTTGAAAAGTAAAATGTTTGCTGTTGAGATGGTGTCACATGCCTGTCATCCCAGACCCCTTAGGAAGCTGAGGCAGGAGAGTCAGCCAGTGCTACATGGCTCAGAAAACTAGAAAAACTAAATGTTTACCATCACTGTCATTCTCCACATAATTATTTTTTAGAACAGTAAAATACACACTTAATTCTCTGTGAAGCTACACTGGTGAATATCTCAGTTATAGTTTTTTAAATGAAAGAGTTGAAAATACATAACACATTAATTGGGTTTGTTTGAAACAGTCTCATTATGTAGTTCAGGCTGGCCTCAAACTCATGGAGCTCTTCCTGCCTCAGCCTCGCAAGTCCTGGGATTATAGGCATGCCGCTCCAGGCCGGGTTTACATTATACATTTATACATATGAAGATGATTCTCATTTCTAACAGACATCGGTCTGATGTGTTCTCAGTGAGCAGTGCCTGTTGAGTCCCTGCTGGAGGGAGAGCAGGAGCTCCACTGTGGACCACTTGCCTTCCGGGTTTGAGGCCCTGGGTCCCAGACCCAGCAGCAAAATCTGTAAAACAAAAGAGCCAGGCAGAGTGGTGCAGGCCTGTGGTCCCAGCATTCGGGAGCCTGAAGCAGGAGGCTCACCAGCCCGCAAGCTCAAGGCCAGCCTGGACACATACTGAGGAGGAGGCAGCCTGAGCTGTACAGTGGCAACAAACACACACACAGCGAGACCGCTAGAGCTGGCTGGGGCCCGGGACAGTGGGAGGGGATTGCTCGGCGTGCCGCCCCGGGCCACAGCGGTGATCTGCCCCTCTGCCCGCGCACGGCCTCTCCCTGCAGGCAAGCTGACCGACATCCACGGGAACGCACTGCGGTACAACAAGGACGTGAAGCACATGAACTCCGCGGGGGTCCTGGCCGCGCTGAGGAACTATGACTACTACGCAAGCCGGGTCCCGGAGGCCGTCAAAAAGGCGCTGGTTCCTTAACGTCTCATCTCCTCAGCTCAGGGGACTTGGTTCTCCAAAGAGCGCATTTTAAATCCGACTGGAAGGAATCACTTGTCGTGTATCAGTCATTTATATTACTTAGGAAGAGAAATAGCATTAAAGAAATTGCCTTTATTAGAGTCCAACACTCCCCTGTCTCAGGCATGTAATGAATTCTGTGTGTTCCTTTTCTTGTTTAAAAAAGCCAGATGTACTTGTGCCAGGCTGCTCAGGAGTTCAAGGCTGAGGCTGGAGGAGCCCCTGGCCCAGGAGTTCAAGACCAGCCTGGGCCCAAGTGAGACCCTCTCTCAACAAGAAAATGAGTTCAGCTTTATTAAACAATCAACCAGGCCAATCTTGACATGTGGGAAATTTATAAACTCAACATATTATATTTCTTCTGTTTAGATAGAAAAATGAGAAAGGCTTAGTTTTACCTGATCCTTTAGTTCATTTGTATGATCAACATTCCTATCTCGTGAACCAGATTTCTTCAGGGCACAGAACCTTCAACTGTTTCAGAATTTTCCTCCTTGTTTTCTGCAGTGATTTTTAGTGTTCCTACTTCAGTTATGAATGTACATATTGTCACTGTGTTTGCAAAGAGACATTTAGGGGGAAGTTTCTTCAAAATAAATTATTTAATCCTAGCTCTGTTATTAATCAATTTTTTTGAATACTTTGAAAATTATAAATTCTGACCAGGTGTGGTCAACACTCAGGAGGCAGAGGCAGGAGGATTGCTGTGAATTCACAGTTAGCCTGGGCTACATAGTGAGTCAGGACCAGTCTGAATTGCAAAGCAAGACACAATCTCAAAACAAAAAAAAACCCACCAGAATGAAAAGGAAAAAAGAATACCAGAATTTATAAAAGATCCAGCAAATTTATTTTCATTTCTCACAATTTCAAATTACATTTTATAAGGTAAATTTTGTATCATGTTCCCTTCCAGTTACCTGCAGGCTGTGACCTTTGCCTATTACCCTGTCATGACAAGGACCCATAACAGGCTATCTGTAGTACTTGGTATTTACAAGCAGAGGTACAAACTATTGTATTTTTAAAAATTTTATTCATGGGCCGGAGGGTTAGCTCAGTGGTTCCAGCGCCTGCCTCGCAAGCGCAAGGTCCTAAGTTGGATCCCCAGTAACCACGTACAATGCTGGGTGTGGAGACTCACGCCCACCAGCCATCAACACCACACACCACAGTGCAGGACGTGGTGGCTCACGCCTGTCATCCCAGCACTCGGGAGGCAGAGACAGGAGGATTGCTGAGTTCGAGGCTTGCCTGGGCTACATAGTGAGCTCAGGGCCAGCCTGAACTACAAAGCAAGACCCTGTCTCAAAAAACAAAAACAACAACAACAACAAAAATTTTATTCATTAGCACGTTTGCAGTACGTGATTACATTCATCGTGGGGATGTGGCGCATCTACGAAACACATGTCAATTCCCTCTGTGCCCCTTTGCCTCCCCTCTCTCCTTCCCTCGGTCCCACTGCATTTCTAGGATACCTGTCACAGACCCAGGCCCTGACGCCAGCTGGAGACAGACTAAGAATGCAGACGGTATACATCGCTTACAATGTTAGCAAACTAACTGGCTAACCAATCACTGGAATTTGATACTGGGTTTTGAGAGCAAAGCCCCAGCTGCAGCGGCCCCAAGCTCCAAGCTCCGGCCGCCTCGCCAACCCCGAAGGCACAGTGCTGGAGCAGGCGGGAAAGATCTCGTCAGCGCTGTCACGCTGAGCAGGACGGATCAGCGGATTCAAGATCTGCCTTTCTCGGGCCGACAGAAGCTTGAGGCTTTTTAAGGCGAGGATTAGCAGCAGGTGGCTCGGAAAGGAAAACTAACCTAAGTGGCGCGTGTCTCCAGTGCGACGGGAAGCATTACCCTTTTACTGGTCGCTTCGAGCTTTACAAGTCCTTTGAGTTTTAAGCTGTGGCTTGTAGTTCTCTGGCGAAATATTTTGCTATAAATATTTTATGTTCACAACTAAGCATAATCCCACCTATCCTCACTTCTCTGTCGCCTCTGAAGGCACTGGGGAAAGCCCGGTGCAGGGCAGGGCAGGCCGGCCACAGCACGCCACGCCACCGTCTCTGCTTGGCACTCAGAGCTGTGCGGCTGAGCTGCGCCCAGCCCCGGCAGGTTTCCTTAAGACCTTTCATAAATCAACCTTTAAGCAGCATTTCTTTTTGTGTTGCTGGTGGATTTTCTGCGGAACGAGGGGTCGAACTCAGGTTCTTGCACTATGTTCCAGGCAGGTGGCGGCACCACTGAGCTGGATCCTTGGCCTCCTAAACCGCATCTCTGGAACATACGACTCTTGCGGAGAAGTAGGCCGGTGTCCCACGGCTACCTGTAAGGTGTGCGGGCTCCACGGCCCTTCCGGGGCCTGAATCGACACCCACTCGCCGCGTAACACTCAGACCTTCCACCGCCCCGGCTCGCTTTACGGAGTGTCGTGAAGTCCCGCACGACAGCGAGTGCCGACAGGCAGGTGGGCGCACGTCGGGGGCGGTGCTCCGTGATGACGTACGTGCGCGCTGACGGCATTCCGGCGCGGGGAGGGCCGACGGCTGCGGAGGCGCCTTACACTCGGCGTACACGTTGCTTCTCTGGTTTGCGGAGATTGGGGCGAAGCGAGCCGGCCGACCGAGGAGGAGACCAGCCGCTCCCGCAGATGGCGACGCTCTGTCTCACCGTGAACGCGGCTGCCCCTCCCCTCGGTGAGGACGAGCGTGCCGCGCGGGTTGCATCAGCCGGGTGCGGCGGGTGCGGCGGGTGCGGCGGGTGCGGCGGGCGGCCGGGCCGGTGCGCGGGGCCGGGTGGGCTCTCAGGCCGCCGGCCTGCTGTCCGCGCGAGGGGCGCCGGCGCGGGGCCAGCTGCTTCTCCCGGGTCCGAAATAAACGCAGTGAAACTTAAAGTCCTGTCATCTTCCTCCTCTTCCAGCGTTTTTTCTTCGGTTGTCCTCTTTTTACCTCCCTTCCCTCCCCGCCGCTCAAAAGATCCTGAATTCCCTTGGCCCGACTTTTCCGTACATTTTTGCTGTTTAAAAGGAACAAGTTGCTGGTATATATTAGCATTTAGGATTTTAGGTGCGGTGGCATTAATTTTAATTAAGGCGTTGTTAGGTGACTGCGGACTCCTGCGGATCTCTGCAGGTTGGTGAGTGTCGGAACTGTCGGACCTGTCGGACCTGTCGTCTTCCACAGGCTTTTTTTTTTTTTTTTTTTTTTGAGACAGGGTCTCACTTTGTAGTTTAGGCTGGCCCTGAGCTCACTATGTAGCCCAGGCAAGTCTGGAACTCAGCAATCCTGTCTCTGCCTCCCGAGTGCTGGGATGACAGGCGTGAGCCACCACGCCCAGCACTGTGGTGTGTGGTATTGATTGCTGGTGGGCGTGAGTCACCGGGATTGAACTCAGGACCTTGCACTTGCGAGGCAGGCGCTGGAACCACTGAGCCAAATCTGCGGCCCCTTCCACAGGCTTCTTGAGTCGGATTTGGAGTTGCTTTTTGAGCCTGGCCTGGGTTACAGTGGATACGTAGCTTAGAATTTCTGCTTTTTTACTACAAAAGATCTTAGGTAGTTACTGACATCGTATTAATAAGTGTAGTGTAGACACAGAAGTACTTTTCTGACGTTCAGGAAGTCCAGACCTTTAAAGACAGTTGGCCACGTGGCACTGATGAAACCCCTACTGACTTTGCCAGCTGTGACAGTGGAACAGCATGCTGTTTGTATGGGTGTGTGATGCTGAACATAGTACTTAGACCTCTTGTTTGTGCTCTACTACAGACCTACCCCCCCCAAAAACCCAGTTTAATGGCTTTTTTTTTTTTTTTTTTTTTAGACAGGGTCTCACTAGGTAGTCCAGGCTGTCCTTAGCTGTGTAGCCCATGCTGACCTCAAACTCACAGTTATCCTCCTGACTCAGCTTCCCGAGTGCTGGGATTTCAGGCATATACCACCCCACTAGGCTTTAATAGCCATTTTAAATATTTTTAAATGTAACATTTTAGCATATTGAGTTAACCAGTAAGTTGGTTAAATTCCTGGTTAAAACCAAGAATTTTGAGTCAACCTTATGACGCATCATTAAATTCTAAAGATGAATCTGAGTGTCTGTCCTGAAAGACAATGTGATTTTGTGGTTGAGCAAGGACGTTTGGTTCCTGAGACTGTTGCAGCCGGTGTGGGGAAATAGCTACAGTAAATAGGTACAGTTTTACTAATGTCACTTAGGAAATCATATGAAACTCAAAATCCCATTCTACCAAGATTCTGGAACAGTCTTAAATTTGTTGTCATTTTGAACAGGCAGATTACTAGAATACCTATTATTTTTCCAATTGCTTTTCTACCCTTGCATTTGACTCAGTTTTTCTCAGTTGCTCAAGTCAGATACATTGTATCTTTGATAAAATTAAATGAAATTTATGCCGAGCATGGTGGCTCACGCCTGTAATCCCAGCACTCGGGAGGCAGAGACCGGAGGATTGCTGAGTTCGAGGCTTGCCTGGGCTACATAGTCAGGGCCAGCCTGAACTGCAAAGCGAGACCCTGTCTCAAAAAAAAATTTTTTTTTTTTAAAATGCTTTGCTAGAATTTATTTTATATGCACTCATTACGTTGCTTTTTTGTTGTTGTTGCTTTTTAATAATTTCAGACTTTAAAAGTTCAAGGGTAAAACAGAAAACATTCCCCCCGGCTCCCTGAGAGCACACTGCAGATAGCATTCAGTCTGCACCTCCCACCAGCAGTGTCTGTCCCACTTACAGGACCCTGAACATCAGGAAGGACACAGTGACAGGTTCTCCTGTGCAGTGCACAGACTTGGCATTGTTCTCACCAGGCCAGTGCCTCCTCCATGCGAGGACCAACCTCCTGGCCAAGCTGTGCTGCACCTCGTTCCATCTCCCTCTTTCCATCAGTGTGGAGGGGGTATGTCAGCACCCCTTGGTTTTCATAGTCATGACCTCTGTAGATGACCAATCCCCTCCTTGAAGAGCGTCTCCTCATTGTCCTTTCTGATGCTCCTTGTGGCTGGGTTCGGGCTGTGCGTCTGGGCAGGGACAGCACAGTGGTTCCTGTTCTTCACTGCAGAAATGACTCCTCCTTCTTGCTGGTGGCCTGGTCGATGGGTGCATGAATTTAATCTTCATTGCTGCTGCTTGGCCTTCGTCACTTAGAGTGGCTTTGCCTGCTTCCCCCTTGCAGAGCTTTCTCCTTCAGTGGAAAGGCCTTTCAGTGGGGAGATCGTGGGGACCGTCTGTTGGCTCCCAGCATTCACCAATGCGTGCTGCCTAGCTGATGACTGCGATGACCGTGCAGTTCCACAGTTCTACACAGAGTAGTTGGCATTTTCTTGGGAGAGAGTATTCTTTTTTTTTTCCTATTAAAAATTCTTGGCATACAGCACCATGCCTTGATTCAATTCCAGCACCACAAGATAAAAATTTATATTGGATGCTCAAGGGCCCAAGTTCGATCCCCAGCACTTAAAAAAAAAAAAAATTCATGGCAACACATATTCAAGAGGTTGTGCCATTTCTATTTTATAAGAATTAATTACATTTTTAAAAACCGGTTTTGTGTTATTTAGGCCACCAGTTATAAGTGCACAAATTTATTGACAGGTATGCACAGTGTGATACTTACAGCGTGTAAATTACAGCTATATTAATCTAATTTTTGTCACTTCAGAAAAATGTCCTTGTTCCCCTTTGCAGTCACCGCCCTTCTGCCCTTTGCACCTGCTGGCTCCCGCTCCCTGGTCACTGCTCTGCTCCTTCTGCTGTCCTGTGGGCACCGTGTCAGTTCGTGTCCCCTCTTCGGCCCAGGGTAGCCCTTGTGCCATTTGTCTGTCTTGCTGCCTGCAGTAGCAGTTCATTCCTTTTCGTTGTTAGGCAGCATTCTTCTGTGGCTGTCCCAAAGTTTATCTCATGTACTCTAAGGGTCAGATTGCCCCAGTTTGCCACTGGGAACCTCTCCAATCTGGCCTCTGGGTCCTTTTGATGTATCATTCTGTGTCTTTTGATCATTCCTTGCTGTCCGAGTCTGCTCTTGTGCTCCTACCACAGCATACTGTAGTCTGGTTTACTTAGAACGGACAGGAATTTATTAGCCGAGTCCTGGGTCTGAGAAATCCAAGAATAAGGGACTACATCTGGTGACATCCTTGTTGCTGTGTCAACAGCAGGAAGCAGGGAACAGAGAGTATGCACGAGAAGGGAGAGGTGAGCACATTCCCCCGGTGTTCATCCATCCATGAAGGCTGAGCCCTCAAAAACAAAACCCTTTAACACCCCATTTGCTAGTGCTGTGACCGTGGGAACTACATTTCAGTGCTGGTTTTGGAGGCACAAGACAGCATCAACAGTCAGGTTTTCCAGGGTTATTTTGTGCTTGCTTGGAGGGATCTGTTCTCAGTGGACTGGGTGGTTGGTACTCAAAGGATTAAGGGATTGAGTCAGTAAACTTCGTTAGGTTCTAAGAGGCACTGTTCCACCACTTTTGAAGTTCGGGGTCTGGACTGCTTGGGGCCGGGCTCAAACCTGACTGCTGTCTGGTAGCCAGGGACTGGGCCTGACCACTTACTTTCAGTTTCCTCTTCAGTAAATGGCAATGCAGGGAGTCACTCCTTGAGCTTCCTACAAACGTTGAAAAAACTATAGGGATGGGAAAGCATTTAGCATAGTACTTAACACGGCTAGGTTTTGTACAGGGCCGCATACTTGCTTCCTATCTTTTGAAGGAAGAAAAGACAAATTTTAGTGTCACAAACTGGAAACTTAGCCCTGGAAGAAGCAGACTGTGTTAATGATGGATTCTGATTTGTTATGTCTCCATAAGAGTAAACTTCCTGCCTGCAGACTACCGGTCAAAAACGTTTGTACTTTGCAGGCCTTAATATTAGCTTGTTGACTCATCCTTATTGCTGCATGACTCGAGTTACAACTCCTATGTGGTCCTAAAGAGCACCCTTCTCATGCGGTCCTTTTCAGAAGCCTTGCTGGCAGCAGAGCACGTAAAAGGTGATGTCAGCATTTCCGTGGAAGAAGGGAAAGAGAATGTTCTTCGTGTTTCAGAGTAAGTGCTTTTGCATCTTTACGTACCCAGCAGCATTGAAACAGAGTCAGCATTAAGTATTGTGTGCTTGTTTCACTTACAAATCAGGTAGGCTGTTCCTAGAGAGAATTAGGCTTCATCATCCTGGAAGAGAAGAGTGGAGGTTTCTGCTTGTCAGGTAGCCATCTGATTGCATTCATGATTTGTTTAAAAGGAAGTGGGAATGTAGAAAAGGATTATACCTAAAAAGATTTTAATCCTATTAATAATTATTCTGGTTGAAAATTAGAAGTGTGAAAAATCAACAATAGAACAACAATAATAGAAAACAAATAAATTTGGTTAGCCCACAGCATGGAATGTAAACATTACGAGAAAAGAGACTGAAGAGGATTGGGGGGCTGCGTGTGTAGAGATTTTGGGGATTGAACCAGGGTTACACGTGTATTAGAAAAGTGCTCCTAGCACTGGGCTACATTCCCCAGTTGTTTTGTGTGTTTGTTTCTTTGCTTTCACTTTCTTACTTATTTTTGGCTTTTTAGATAACAGTTTTGCCGTGTAGTCTGTGCTGGCCTCCAGGTCCCCGTGTAAGCAGCTGGGCTGGGGGAACTTGTGACCCTCTTACCTTGGGCTGTGTGGGAGCCCAAGTGTACATCAGCCTGCCCAGCCTGGAAGATTTACAATCATTTTTTAAGTTTTCCTAATTTATCCAAGCTAGGTTTTTTATTTGTCCTGGTCACTGTCTGTGAAAGGCTTTCTTCAAAAGGCTGGAAGCCCTGATGGCTTTTTTTTAGGATTGAAGTGAGAGATTAGAGGTGCTAAGTTCTGTGCTTCACTCAAGGATGGCCTGGCTGAACTGTGTGCGTGGGAACCTGTGGTGTTTTTACACTTGGTTCCTTCACCCTCGGCCGGCTGATGCTCATCCAGAGGCCAGATGTGCTCTTCAGAGCGCGGCCCCAGCCTTGTTAGAGTCAGTGCGAGGACAGCTTGGTCAGCCAGGGCCCGCGGTTCCTGGGTTCCCTAGAACCTGCTCTCAGCCGGTCCTTATGTTTCCCACTTGCCTATGTCATCCGAAGATGTCGGTCCCATTCGTCTCATAAGTCTCTGGGAGAATCTGAAATTTAAATATTTTTTTTATCTTCTCTGTTTATAATTGTATTTGTTCAGACCAGCCTTTGAAATTTTACTGCTATTATTGTGTCTTTATTCTCTTCTGTGGTTTTATGATGGGGTTTTAAACACTAGGGATAGTGATTTGTTGGGGGTTTTGAAGATGGGGTTTGACAGCTTCGCCCAGGCCGCACTGGGACTTGTGCCTCTGTGTTCTGAGTACCTGCCCTGCAAGAGCAACCGTCGTTCCTGGGCTTGGTCATTGTCATGGGGTTTGAACTAACTTCTCTACCTGAAAGTGGGTAAAACTGACTTCTCTGCTTAGTACTAGGGGTTGAACTCAGCATCATCCCCTGACTAATCCACAGCCCTTGCATAGTTTTTTGAGACAAGGCCTTGCTCCTTGTGATCTTCCTGTTTCAGCTTCCCAGAGTGCTGAGGTTCCATATGTGAGCTGCCATGCCTGGCACTGGCTTCTTTATGGCCTTTGTCCTTGGCTTCTTGGCTTTTATTTTAAATTGCTATTTTTCTTCATACCCCAGTTACGTGTTTTATGTTTCTGTCATTAAATAGATATATGTGTACAGTAAAAGAAAGATGAGAAAACTACAGAATGTCTCCTCTGAAGGGGAGCGGTAGGTTTTGCTGCATAATTTGAGAACAAACTACCATTGGATAGAAACAAAAAAAAAGGTCAGTTTTTTAAAATTATAGTGGAAAAGAACATTAAATCTATTGGGATCTATACTTGTACATTTTATTTTACCATGTGTCTCGTGCCTTTACTGATACGCTACGGCATCTGCAATGTCTTACCTCTGCTCGTGTTCTAGAAACGTGGCCTTCACGGATGTGAATTCCATACTTCGCTACCTGGCCCGGGTGGCGACAACGGCGGGGCTGTATGGCGCTGACCTGATGGAACACGCTGAGGTACCAGGGAACTTCCTGCCGTGTGTGTGCGCTGATGGTTTGGTTGCTGCGGTGCTGCAGTGTGAGATACGCAGCTCAGTCCAGGACCGTGCGCGGGCTCGGAAGGCACGCTGCCTCTGAGCGGCAGCCCAGCGCTCTGTGTCGGAGGAGGGGCTTCACCGTTTCCAGCCGGCTTCGCCTGGAACTCCCTGCCTGAGCCTCTAGAGGAGCCAGAGGAACAGGCGGGCACCTGCATCCGACTATGGCTCTGGATTTTGGGGAACTTTATCTGTGACAGCATTCTACTTAAGCCTGTGAACAGAGTGTTAGTTATAGAAAAAATTAAAAAATCTTCATCTTATTCTTTTTTTTTTTTTTTTTTTTTTGCTTTTTGAGACAGGGTCTTGCTTTGTAGTTCAGGCTGGCCCTGAGCTCACTATGGTGCCCAGGCAAGCCGCCGCAAACTCAGCAATCCTCCTGTCTCTGCCTCCCGAGTGCTGGGATGACAGGTGTGAGCCACCACGTCCGGCATTGTGGTATGCGGTGCTGATCGTTGGCGGGCGGGAGTCTTCACACCCAGCATTATATGTGGTCACCGGGGATCGAACTCAGGACCTTGCGCTTGCGAGGCAGGCGCCGGAACCACTGAGCTAACCCTCCGGCCCCTTCATCTTATTCTTAGTTTTTTTGTAATTTATTTTTTTTGCAGCACCAGGGATCAAACTCAGTACCTTGCGCTTGTCAGGCAGGCATGGCACCACTGAGCTACATTCCTGTCCGCTCTTAGTTCTTAGAAAAATTCTCCGGCTGGGGTTGTAGCTCAGTGGTACAGCCAGGGGTACATGGCGTGCTGGGTTTGACACCAGATGCGGAGGGAGAAAATCTCTTTTTTTCGCTCTTAGGGTTGAATGTTTATTCTCAGACTGGCAGCATTTGGGTGCCAGGTGCTCCCCTGATCTTCTCCGAGCCCTAGGATTTCATAGTTCCCAGCTCCCACGTAGGGCCGTGGCCTGAAAGAAGTGAGAGAGGAGGGCGGGAGACACTCGTGGTCTGGAGCGCAGTGCGACCACAAGTGTGACAGAAGCCTCAGTCCTGTTCTGGAGATGCTGCTTTTACCCATTTGTATTCTACTCTAACTGTGATAAACTTCTGAAATCAACAATACAAAGAGTCCTAACTATTTGCTTTTTAATACTTTTATTGGATGAACCTGGTTCGTTCTCGCTTCGGCAGCACATATACTAAAATTGGATGAACTTGGTTGGCCAGATGCCACCTTTTGGGTTAGGTCAGCTGTAAGTTCTTCCTGCTATCACTTCTCTCTGTCTCTCCCCCCAACCCCCCATATGTAAGTGCCGTTTTATATCTCAGTGAACCAGAATCACTCCCGCATCTTGGTGAATTCTGTAATTTGAAATGAGAAGGTTTTGGTTCTAGCTGAGGTAGACAGTCACATAACAAATAGTGCACTGTGGCCCCAGTTAAGGAGAATTGTTTCTTTTGGTCTTTTTTTTTTTTTTTTGAGACAGGGTCTCGCTTTGTAGTTCAGTCTTTTGGTCTTTTTTTAAAGGCTATGTTATAGAGTACATTTCTTTTCTTTGTATTCACAGATTGATCACTGGTTGGAGTTTAGTGCTACAAAATTGTCTTCCTGTGATTTGTTTCCTTCTGCAATCAACGAGCTTAACCATTGCCTGTCTCTGAGAACATTCTTAGTTGGGAACTCCTTGACCTTAGCTGATGTTTGTGTCTGGGCCACCCTCAAAGGTATCAGCCTTGCTAAAATGCTCTGGTTTCCATCTCTTTCTCTTTCTCTCCCTCTCTCTCCTCTTTCTCTTCTGCTTTCTCCTTGTTTACTTATTTAGTGGTACTGGGGATCAAACTCGGACCCTTGTGCTTCCAAGGCCGAAGTGGTACCACTTGAGCTAAATCCCCAGCCGTCTCCTCCTTTTTAGATTACAGGCCTGTACTACTGTGCCTGAGATACTCCATTTTATTTATTTTGGTACTGGGGATTGATCTCAGGACCTTGTGCTTGCCAGGCAGGCGTGACACCACCGAACTACATGCCCAGCCCAGATGCTCCGTTTTTTTTTTTTTTTTTTTTTTTTTTTGAGACAGGGTCTCGCTTTGTAGTTCAGGCTGGCCCTGAACTCACTATGGAGCCCAGGCAAGCTGCCCCGAACTCAGCAATCCTCCTGTCCCTGCCTCCCGAGTGCTGGGATGACAGGCGTGAGCCACCACACCCGGCATTGTGGTATGTGGTGTTGATTGCTGGTGGGCGTGAGTCTCCACGCCCAGCATTATATGTGGTTTCCGGGGATTGAACTCCGGACCTTGCGCTTGCGAGGCAGGCGCCAGAACCACTGAGCTAACCCTCCGGCCCAGATGCTCCGTTTTTATCCCTCACTGTTTTAGTGAGTAGCAAGTGCATTCGTTTCTCTGTGTGTATATGTCCAGGTGTGTATAGGTATATACCTCTGCATGAACTCATAGGAGGTATGATCTAGAAATTCAGTGTCGTTGTTACTTTCTCATTGCTGGGACAAAATACTTGATTTTCACAAGTTAAAGGAAGAAAGGTTTATTTTTAACTCTCCACTTACGGAGGTATCAGTCCATAGTTAGCTACTTCCAAGGCAGGGTAGCATGGCCGAGGAAAAACAGTTGGTGAGGCAGGCAGGAGACAGCACAGCTTTTTCTCCCTTTTTTTCTTTTTTTCTTTTTTTTTGAGACAGGGTCTCGCTTTGTAGTTCAGGCTGGCCCCGAGCTCACTGTGTAGCCCAGGCAAGCCTTGAACTCAGCAGTCTTCCTCCCTCTGCCTCCCGAGTGCTAGGATTACAGGCGTGAGCCACCATGCCTGGCACTGTGGTATGTGGTACTGATTGCTGGTGGCAGTGAGTCACCACGTCTGGCATTGAACTCAGGACCTTGTGCTTGCTAGGCATCGCCAGAACCATGGAGCTAACTCTCTGGTCCTTTCTCTCCTTTTTTTTTTTTTTTTTTTTTTTTTTG
>PVIC010030167.1:0-22091 GCA_004025085.1 Thryonomys swinderianus
GAGCCGAGTGGCATGATGGGAGGTGGAGAGATGCTGCTACCAGGATAGTCCTGCTCTCTAGGGAATTGGGCTGCACCCTCACTGGTGTGGAAAGAAACATACAAGTGAAGATGTTTAGCCTCGATGAGCCTGGATTCAGCACTGCTCAAGCTCGGAGATCCAGGCAAATTCCTTGGTGTTTATTTTCCTTTTAATTCTTTTTTCAATATGAGAGCTTTCCAAAACCTGTGTTCGTAGTCATTTACGTATAAATGTGTCTCCACCTATTATACTGGACTTACTCTTTGTTGTCAGCACCAAGTATGGTTAAATGTTTTTGTTATGATCCAAATGTACAATAATGTGACATTTAGGTTGTGTTCTTCCCATTTTGGGCTGCAGGATTAATGTAATTATAGGCAAATATACATTAAGCATCTGTGAAAATGCTTAATCCATGATTGATTTCTATTTTCCTGCTCACTGATTTTTTCCTTCCTCTTGATTCTTGCTGTACATCTTAAAGTTAACTAGTACCAGCCTGTAAGATATTAAAGTGATCTTCCATCTTGGCACCATTAGAATAAATGCTGTCTGTCTGAAATTAAAAATAAAACATGACTACCCCAAGGTATTGTAGGGAATCCAGGCTTTAGTCAATTTTCTGGGATCCTTTAAAGTAGAATCTGTTTTTGTTTTTCACATTCACAATGTCATTGATTTTCTTGGTGTAGACTTCATTCCAAAAAGATCCGAGTGTTTATATTCTCTTGTTTTGCCTTTGAAATAAGATAGTAATTTCTCTGGAAAGAATCCTATCCATTAAAAAATATAGTATTTAAAAATCTCATCTGTTTGTTAAGTCTTTCTTTTCTCCAACATGCTTTAAAACTTTCAGGAATTAATAGGCTTCCATTGGTCTCCTTTTGTGAACATTACTTTTCTGATCTTCTATCAAGGTACAGAATCAGAAAGTAAAGAACTTTTCAAAAAAGAAATTCTAGATGCAAAAGTAAGGTAATACATGAGGCTTAGGAGGCAAAACACACACCTTTAAGCACTCTTTTTGGATAGTTAACTTCAATTATAGTAGTGCTTCTATGGATGAAGGGAATGGGAAAGGAGAACTAGGGGAAGGGTAGGCGAAATTAAAGAAGGGTAAGAAAAGATTTGATGGTAAAAAGGAAAAAACAAAACAAAACAAAACGTATGTGTATAGGGAGGTTGGGGAATTGAAGGGAGGGCAGGGGAATGGGAAGAAATGAATATAAAGATATATCATGTATAGGTACAAATTCTCAATGATGAAAGTGATCATAATGTAAATCTAAAATATACCAATAAACTCAATAAAGAGAAAAGAATTAATGAAAAGAGCAAAAAACAATAATATAGTGTTTCTGTTTCTTTAGGAAGTTTTCTTTTAGAACAATTTTTTTTTTTTTCAGACAGGGTCTCGCTTTGTAGTTCAGGCTGGCTCTGAGCTCACTATGTAGCCCAGGCAAGCCTGGAACTCAGCAATCCTCCTGCCTCTGCCTCCCGAGTGCTGGGATGACAGGCGTGAGCCACCACGCCTGGCAGAACAAATTTTAATCTAATAAAATTTATAGACTTTTAGAAGGCATATTGAATACGTATTTAAAAATAACAAACATAAGATTATAACACAAAACTCTCACCCATAAAGAGAATATTTGACAGTTTCCTTGTAAGGTTTTACACTGCAGTCTGGGTTCCCAAAAATCAACTAAAGGACAAATAATACATTTTAGTTACAGTTCCAGATTTACTTTATATATACATTCAAATATTCATGAAGTTTCCAGACATTTTAGAAGCAGGCCAGAATGTTTTCACAAAAAGAAATGTGGAAATTTAGGAGCTTGCTTTTAGAATGCAAATATGACTAGTCACATTTTTTTTTTTTTTTTGGTTTGAATCACAACACACCTCACCCATACCCACACTTTTACATTTTAGGGTAGGAACTAAGGTAAAGATGAAACAAAGCACATTGTCACCTCAAAAATTAAGGGTTCAATTTACCAACAATTTTTTTCTGATTAAATTGTGATCATCAAGTAATCTTCCTTAGACACTGCACCATATTCCTCACCACCCTTTCCCTTTTGTTTAAAAATAAAAGTATGTAGGGCCGGAGGGTTAGCTCAGTGGTTCCGGCGGCGCCTGCCTCGCAAGCGCAAGGTCCTGAGCTCATCCCCGGCAACCACATAACAATGCTGGGCGTGGAGACTCATGCCCACCAACAATCAATACCGCATACCACAGTGCTGGGCGTGGTGGCTCATACCTGTAATCCCAGCACTCGGGAGGCAGAGGCAGGAGGATTGCTGAGTTCCAGGCTTGCCTGGGCTACATAGTGAGCTCAGAGCCAGCCTGAACTACAAAGCAAGACCCTGTCTCAAAAAAAAAAAGTATGTAATAATCCTTTCAAGTTGACTTCAAAGCATGCTTTCATAGAAAAGGGCTCTATAGTTATTACGGCCACCTGCTTGCCAAACAGGGAGGTAGTGGCTTTTGGTCAAAAGATTAAAAAGCTTAAAAACTGTTCTGGAGATTTAGCTCAGTGGTTCTGGCACCTGCCTCGCAAGCACAAGGTCCTGAGTTCGATCCCGGTAACCACATACAATGCTGCGCGTGGTGACTCATGCCCACCAGCAATCAGTACCTCATACCACAGTGCCGAGCATGGTGGCTCATGCCTGTCATCCCAGCACCTGGGGGGCAGAGACAGGAGGATTGCTGAGTTCCAGGCTTGCCTGGGCTACATAACGAGCTCAGGGCCAGCCTGAACTACAAAGCGAGACCCTGTCTCAAAAAAAAAAAAAAAAAAAAAAAAAAGCTTAAAAACTTTCATATAACTCCCATTGGGATGTTGCCAACACAGTTTTCTTTCCTTTTTATCCCAGACTACCCTGAAAGACTGCTTTTGAGACAAATAGAGTTCCTTCTGCAAAAGATACAGGGAACTTTTCGTAAAATCTAAGGAATCGAAGAAGTTCTCCTCAAGTTACAAAACCTTTGTCTGAGGGGCCAGAGATTTAGCTCAGTGGTTCCAGCACCTGCCTCACAAGCACAAGGTCCTGAGTTCCCAGTAACCACATACAACAGTGCTGGGCATGGTGACTCACACCCACTTGCAATCAGTACCACATACCACAGTGCCGGGTGTGGTTGGCTCCCAGTACTCAGGAGGCAGAGTCAGGAGGATTGCTGAGTTGGAGGCTTGCCTGGGCTACATAGTGAGCTCAGGGCCAGCTTGAACTCTAGAGCAAGACCCTGTCTCAAAAAACAAAGACAAACCGGGCGTGGTGGTGCACACCTGTAATCCCAGCACTCAGGAGGCAGAGACAGGATTGCTGAGTTCGAGGCTTGCTTGGGTTACATAGTGAGCTCAGAGCCAGCCTGAACTACAAAGCAAGACCCTGTCTCAAAAAAAACAAAAACAAAAACAAAGACAAAAACAAAACAAAACAAAACAAAACACCTTTGTCTGAGATGTGAAGAACTAAAAACAAAAAAGGAAGTACAACCTCTACATCTGGTGTTTTTAGTTGTTCCTCAAGGGCAGTCAGATGGTTATTTTCTTTTGTTCTTGGAACTTTGACAGAGACCATTTGTTCTGGGATGCTCAGAGGCCAAAGACCAGATTCCACTCTGAATCGGTGTCACCAACTTTCACCATGTCTGACTGTATGCAGCCATGCAGGGTCTAAGAACTGGCCTACCCACGGGGTTATGTACCATCTGACTGTCCCTGCCTCTTAGCATTATCACTTTTGTTTTCTGCTGAGCAGTCCCTTCTGCTTTGCCTTTGGAAGGATTTTCTTAATTTTCCCTTGTCTCATTAACTGCATGGTAAGCCTAGTGTACTGACTTAGGTAGAGTCTCTTTGTTCTAGCATATTGTTTAGTTGGTAAATACATTTCCCCGGCTTTGTATCGCAGCCTTTCTCAGTAGCCAGTCCCATTTGGATAAATGCTTGTTGAATTTTCTTCATTGCTTTCTACTGTTGGTAATTTTTTCCAGGAAGTAGAGTTGTTATTTGTTTAATTTTAGCATCAGGAGGAATTGAAAAGAGCATGTATTCCAGTTAATCACTGGTTTTGGAGATCTAATCTTCATTTCCAAGTTTTTCTTTCCTTTTTCCTTTTCTTCTTTCCTTTCCTCCATCCTTTGCCTTTCCTAGGCTTCTGATTTTCCTGAGAATACTTCCTTGTTTTCTGAATTTCTTCCCCTCTTCTTTGTCACATTTCTATTCTGCTAGAGACCAGGCTACACCCATGCTCAGACCGTTATGGTATCTGTATCTTGGTTTTCAGTAATCTCATTTAAATGTTTTTATAGCTTTTCTAGTTTTCTCTTTCATATTTTAATATTTAATCTTTCATTGCAGCTTTGCTTAGAACCTCTGTACTGGAAATCATTGAGCCTGTCCTCGAAGCAATACAAACACATGCTTGTCTGGGACTCAGGATTTTTGCAAACATTCTATTGAAAGAGATCATCTGTCTATTACTTTCTGAAGAATTCTTAAGATGTGGAAGTTCATCTGAGCTCCAGTATGTGTGTAGCTGATATTTTGTGTGTTTACTAGGAGTCCTCAACTCCTCACTCTTAGGGACCAAGGGGCTTAAGCTACTCTTTCCTTGGTGATTCTCTTTTCTCAAAGGGGCTTTTTGGCTTTAAAACTTTTAGAGGTTTTCTTGGGGAAGTCCTTTCTGAATAGGTACCTCTTTGGTTGAGGCATAATGAAAATGAGGAGTTAGCCTTCCACTGATCTGAGGAGAGAGATATCCTCAGCAAGAACTCCAAGTGTGAATGTTGTGAGGTACATGTGAACTTTTGAGGGTTTCAGGAAGAAGAGTAGACTGTATGACTAGAATGTAGAGGCTCTCAAGGAGGATGAAAGAAGAAATGGCTGGAGGGGAAGGCAAAGAATAGATAGCACAGGACATTTTGCAAAGAATGGAAATAGTAGTAACTTCATTTTTTTTCTTTTTGAGACAGGGTCTCGCTTTGTAGTTCAGGCTAGCTCTGAGCTCACTATGTAGCCCAGGCAAGCCTTGAACACAGCAATCCTCCTGTCTCTGCCTCCTGAGTGCTGGGATTACAGGTGTGAGCCACCATGCCTGGCACATCATTTTTTAATATGGAAATCACTGAGAGCATCAAGCATTGGCAATGCTATTTCGATAGATGAGCTAGGTGGAAATATTATAGATAGTTTGAATAGGGCCAGGGACAAAGATGAAACACATCACAATGACATCAGAGCACATCAGCTAAAAACCAGCCCTCAAGACGGAGACAAGGTGATCTGACCTATATGCTTCCTTCAAGAACTGTGCCTGCTGAAGTCTAGCTAGGCATCAACTACCCCAAGGGGTGACCAGAGGCCTCTGGACTTACCACTGCCTAGGAGAATCCTTGTTCTTTCTATCCACACTTGCTTTGTGACTTATTTCCCAACTGGACCACTATAACCTAAGTGTGTATACTTGTGTTTTTTTTTCATTATTCAGTAAACTTTATTGGTACATTATATACACAGCTCACAATCACACAAAACATTGGGGAATTTGTACCAATGTGTGACACAGGTCAATTCTCATTTTTACCCACATCCCTGCCCACCCACCCCCTCCTCACCCCCTATATACATACTCTTATACTTTTTTTCCAAATCATATTTTAATACTTGTAGTTTTATTAGATGTTTACGGTTGTGGCCCACATTGTACCCACATGGGTTTCACCCTATGAAACTGCTCTGTAGAGTTCTTGCCTCTCCACTCAAAACCCCTCCTGTCCCTCAGAAGTTTTCCTACCAATATCTTTGTACTTCAAATATTAACTTCCATTGTTCTAGGACTCACTCTTTGATTTCTAGAAAACAGGAGCTAAGTATATCATACAGTTAACAGGTTAGGAGGATAATGTTTCATATTTCATCTGCATTATTATTTTCTGTAACAGTGTTATTTGATATTTAAGTTGTCACTGACGCTCAGTTGTATGGTGTATGGACTACAGATGTATAGAAGGGGAGCTGTGACTCCATGGAGGGGCTGACTGAAAGATCAAAGGGAGAGCAGTGGAGATGGGGAGGAATGGGTGGACTATAGTATTCGGACCTGTCAGAATTTGTGGTTGGGTTCATCTGTGTTGAAAAAGAGATGGCTTCTAAGTTTTTGGCTATAGAAAAGGTAGGATCATTCACTGAGATTTAGAAGATACTTTGGGATCATTTTAGATATTTGATACCCATTAGTATCAAAGTGAATGTGTTGAATGGAAGTTGAGTACACGTAAGTGAATTGTCACAGGGAAATTGAACAAATTGGGAATTGCTGGCCTATGATGAATTATCTAAAACTGTGGGGCAGAAAAAGATAATCTATGTGGTAGCAGAAGTACAGGCAGAATCAGATGGGGCCTAACTGACTTTGGAGAAATCCATGTTTTATGGACTTATTAGGAAGAGAGATATAATAGTTTGATGAAATGCTGTAGTATAATAAGGAAATTGTTAAATTCACGGAAACAAAAGAAGAATATCTTCAAGGAAGGGGAAGTATTGGGCCAAATAACCCGGTATGCTCTTTCTGGACTTAGTGCTGGGCAATAAAAATGAAATATATCCCACAGAGTAGCTTTTTGCTGCCTCACAAGTCATGAAAGCATTATCTCTCTTTTAGAGGATCTTCTCTTTCCTGTGGACAGCTGGGGGTGCCTACTTTTCCTAAAGGATTTCCCTGGGAAACACCTTTAGTTAGAGGTAAATCTATGCTAAGAGCATTTGTCCTGCAGGTTGGTTTCTATGTGCCCTTCACCCTCATTTAAAATGTGTCCTTTCGTGCTTTGCAAAGGAGAAAAATTGCCTGTGAATGTTCATTTTATGGTTCTGGTTTGCTTCACAGTCATGAGAGATCCCGGAAGGATGGAAATATTTGTCCATAAATCACCTACTGGGGGAAGATAGTTGAGCTAATCAGTTTGATTTGAGGACTCAGTGACTTACTAGAACTTTTCATTTTTGGTCTCCTATATTCTTTCCTAAAACAGCAAGTTTTTGTTAAATTTAGATCTTGGTTTTGTATCTTTTATTCAGAATTACTAATTAACTACTTCTTTGTGTTTAAAATCCCAAACCAGGGAGTTTTGGCAAATTCCTTTATGAAATGGTTGATGACAGAGATTCAGACCTGGTCGATCTATTTACTGCATCCATTTTTTAGAATGAGGCAAGTGTCTATCACATGAATTGCAGACACAGTCTGATGTCTACTTGTGCAGAGACTGGTTATACTGTGGTCTAGTTCCTTTCAATGAGTAGATATTCTCCACATTTACAGAGTAGCCAGCTTTTCCTTTCATCTTTTCCCCCTTATTTCTTCTTAAATTTTTCTTTGAGTCACTACCATAGTTGTTGCTGTGATTCATTCTGCTCTGACGTGAATGAACAAGGCAGGCTGACTCCTATTTTACTTATTTTTTTGCCTGTAACATGTATACACAGCTCTGTCCATATGCATTTTATTGTTATCCTTCATTTTTAAATTTTCTGATAGTATTCTTATTTTTGGTCTTGTTTTTATACTAGAATGTTTTACTGTGTGTGTGTGTGTGTGTGTGTGTGTGTGTGTGTGTGCTCAGAGAAGGTGGAATAGATATTGATTGGAATGAAATGTCACTTTTCTCCACAAGGAAACAAAGTCTGACAGGCAAACAGCTATAAAACCCCAATCACAGTAGGATGTAGAATTCTTCACTCCGCTTTCAACACAGCTCAGGAGGAAAGCTATGATTAAATCCATTATGGGCATATGCCTCAGAGAAAACAGCACAATGCTGACATTTAAATACATGATTCATTTTCTAGGATAAGTGAGAGGAAGTCAGGGTCATTGGGGACAGGACCCTATGTTCCAGTGCTTGCTTCTCCCAGACATGCTGAGTCCAGAGGCCCATTTTTAGGAAGGCCAGATCAAGAATTCTCCTCTCATGTCTCTAATGTGGTCTTCTAAATATAGCTGCAGGAATAAAATCTCTTCTCTGTTCCCAAAATTGGAGAAAGGATACAGTTATCCAAAAATCGCAGCAAATCCTTGAGCAAGACATTCAATGTATTAGGAGGGTCTTTGGCTTAGTAGCAGCAAAGCTGCTCCCTTGTCTGAGGGTGCAGATACCTGTTGAAGAAGGAGCTAAGAGACATGCTCATCTGCTTTAGTACAGTGCTCACTGCTTTCCGGGTTCTAACAGCTTTCACAGAGGAATCTTCACTGAGCCTGCAGGCGATGTGGATGGTGGGATGCTTTCAGTTGTCTGTGTTTCTCTCATCAGCTGCCCATACCCAGCTCTATGCTGCGACCCGATGTCATTCCTTCTGTCCTACTGTGCTGAACCCAAACAGCTTCTCCCTTGTGCAATCATGTGCCACAGTTGTAAAGCCTCACCGGGCTGCTTGTTTACAGGGGGTGTTGACAGTTCGGTTATGGGTGCTCAGCACAAAGCAGATTAGTTTTGCTCTCAGATGGTGAGGCCAGGACACTAGTCATATTTCTTTTTTATTTTGGTGAGTCCATGTTTGATTCTTTGCTAGGAGACTACACAAAAAGCCCAAGGTGCTCCCCACTCGCTGCTTTGCTGCCCCTTGCTCTCCCTGTCACCCAGAGTTACTTCTTTGTTCTGAACGGGCAGTTGCACCCACACTCTCAGAAGCACCAAGGTTCTCGGAGCATCCAGCCCTGGGCAAGGTCACCCTCTTCAGGGTCTGCTTCCTAGGTCTGCGGAGCTCCTCCCTCTGGGCTTTTGGAGTCTAGTCACCCCAATGTTCTCCACTTGGCCTCAGGGGTGCAAAGGCTCATTGTCCCGGTTCAGAGCCTTTGCAGTTCTCTACAACTTGGTTAACAGTTTTAAATATTGTGTCTTCTCTGTTAAACTGCTGTATCGGTTCAGGATCCTGGCTGTGTCCTCCTGATGATAGCTAACATATCCCAGTGGCATCGCAGAGCCTCCCTAGAGTTGAACCCCTCACGAGCAAGGCCAAGGGAATTGGAGGTAAGAAAATGGGCCCGGTGACCCATTCTTTCCCCTTCCCACGTTGTTTCTGAGCAGGGACATTCATACCCTCCGAGAACTTTGTGAAAATTGTCCAACTACACTTTGTCCACAGTTCCCCAGAATGTCTATATTTTCCCTTCAAGCTTCAGATTTCTGGGAAGTAAGTACTGTGCTAAAAAACTGTACCATGCCAGAACTGAGTTATATTTAAATGACCAAGCAATTCCTCAGGAATAAAGTGGCTGAAGGCTGGATGAAGACAAAGAGGTTGTTTATGCTCATAAAATTTATATATTATACACATGGGAAATTCAGTTTCTTTCCAAGGAGCTGGTGGGATTTATATAGTGCATGTAAATTTTCAACTTGGATGATCTGTTTAAATTAAGAACCAGGGATTTTTCTAAATAGTTATACCTGGGATGTAGTTTTGAGTTTAGTTTACTATAATTTTTGTTCATGATAAAAAGCACAGTTCATTTTGGACTTTCATTAGTAACATAAATTTATGGAGAAGTCCTTATCATTCATCAGATGCCCAATAAAATTCCTGAAAAATGTTTGCACACTGTTAGTCGGCTTTCCATTATTACAAGGAAACACCTAGGACAGTTGAGTCAGAAGAAGAAAAGCCTTACTTGTCATCGAAATTTTGGAGGATCCAGTAGCGTTATGCCATTGGACAGTGGCGAGAGTGGCATAGCATGGCATGAGCATGTGGCAAAGCAAATTGATTATGATGACCCAGGAAGCAGAGAGGGACTCAGACAGCTGCCCCACAGTCAATGGGGATCAGATCTTTAACACATGGCCTTGGGGGACCCTTGAATTATGGGGCATCTCTTGTCTTGAAAACAGAAGAGGAACACAGCCAGAGTTGTTTGAGAACAATGACATAATATGTGAAAAACCAGAGATGGGTCAGAGATAAAGGATGTGTCACTTCATGACCTTTTCTTCTCAGTTCAGTTAAAGGTTGAGTGCAGAATCTAGAAGGCTGAATGTTTTAAAGGGGCAAATGAGTTAGAACTCTTGAAAAGCTTTTGTAATATCAGACATTTTCAACTTAAAATGTGTAGGAGTTTGTGTGTATTTGCAATTTTGCCTGTTTGCAAGTTATTTACATCATGGTAAAAAATAATAAATTTACTTTTATTAGTGTAGATGTTTATTTTCTTGGTGTATATTTTTAAGTAGATTCTTTTAAACAATAGTTTTAGGTTTACAGCAAAATCAAGGGGAAAGTATAGAGAACACCCATAAACTTCTGTCTTTTCCTACTCATAACTCCCGAACTAGCAGCCACATCGGTACTGATAGTGCCATTATATATGTTTTAGATTAAATTTAAATTTTTGCCATTCTCACAGGTGTGCCATGGCATGTCTTGGTGTTTTAATTTGCAATTCTGTAATGACATATAGTTTCAAATATCTTTTCACATATTCATTTGCTATTTGCATATCTTCTCTGGTAGATAGTTCTTCATTTTTAGAATTTGATTTGAATCTTTATTGGTACTTTTTATGTACATATCATGATCACACTCAACACTGAGAAATTTTGCCAGTATATGACATGACTTAATTCTCATTTTTTTCCCCATTCTTCTGCCCATCCTACAATACCCTGGCCCCTGTATACATAATTTTTGTTTCCTTTTTTAAAAACCATTGCAGTTTTTCTTTCCTCTTGTTACTTATCCCTACCCCCCTTTACCCTTTGAACATTGTTTATTTCACAATATCTACCATGCATTCTAGAACTCATTTACATTTTCAGCTTCTCATACCAGAGAGAAGATATGGTATTTACACATCTGTGATCTATTTATTTCACTTGTAAGTATGTCCTCAGTTCTTCATTTTTTAAATTGGGTTGCTGACTATTGAATTTTAAGAGTTCTTTATATACTTAGGATAACAATACTCTATCAGACATACATTTTGCAAATATCTCTTCTAGTCTGTGGCTTGTCTTATTTTCTTGATACTAATATACTTTAAAGTACTATATAAATATATTAACATGTCTTAAGTATGAAAAGGAATTGTAGATATACTATTTTATATGATGCTTACAACAATCTCTTCTCTTTGACAGTAGCCTCAATTCCTCCTTTTGCATGATGGAGATGATAATAGGGTCTTCTCCAGAGTTAGAAGAATTAGAGCAAATATATAGGTTATGAGTTTAGAACAAAGCCTGATACATAGTACACATTATGAAAGTGTTATTTGTTCTTACTTTTATTTTGAAAATGAAGAAATTAAAACTCAAAAATCCTTCATCCAATGACAAAGAAATTCATGAATTTGTTCTGAAGAAATCTGATTCTAATCATAGTTCTTTTTCAAGGTCAGTAATGATCTGTTTCCTGTTATTATGTGTTACTTAGCACATTTTAGAATCTCATTTAAATGAATGTTATCTACTTTTGTGTGACATCATTCATTATAAAAGGTATGTAGCAGTATCTGTATGCATATTAGCACTTTAATTTGCATTCGCCCCGCTGATTAATGGTGCTGAGCAATTCTTCAGGTGTTCATCTGTGTATCTGATTTAGTAGAGGTTCAGAATCTTCCCCATGCTTTTAAATTTTTGTCTTCTCCATATATTCTACACAATGCTAAATAAAAAATAATTTTTAAATAAATTTAATGTATATAGCACATATTTAATATAATTATATTTATTTCAAAAATTTAATTCTAGAAATATATAATTTATATTACATATATTACATATTAAATATTTAATGCTTAATATCTAAATATATATAAAATTTTTTCTCTGTGCATGTGGCTAGCCTTCTCATTATGTGACAATGCCTTTTGAAGAATAAGGTTTTTAATTTTGATGACATTGTTTCTTGAGTTTTCCTTGGTAATTAACTTCACTTTGTATAACATTACAGAAATCTACTAGCATTATGTTTTCTTCTAGGTATTTTATAGTTTTAACTCTAATATTTAGATATATAATTCATATTGATTTGTGTACATTATGAGAAAAAGCCAGGATTTATATTTTTAAACCCATAGCTGACCAATTTTTACCTCATTATTTGTTGAGATTAATCTCTTCATTGAATTGTCTTGGCTATTCACTCAAATCTAATTTTCCATAATATGTACCTTTTATTCTTGTATTCTGTCTCATGTAAGTCTATTTTATGCAAATATAGCACTGCTTTACCACTTTGGTCTTGAGATCAAGAAATTGAAGTCCTCCAACTTTAAAGTTCTTTTTCAAACATCTCTTGGCTGTTTTAGATGGATTTCATATTTGTACAACTTTCAGAACCAGTTTGGCAACTTCTAAAAACACAACTTGAGCTGAGTATGGTGGCACTTGGCTGTAGTCCCAGCACTCAGGAGGCTGAGGTAGGGGGACTGTTGTAAGTTTGAGGCTAGCCTGTGTTATGTAGGGAGTTCAAGGCCAGCCTGGACTATACAGTGACACCTGTCTCAAAAAATAAACAAAAAAAATAAACAAACTAATTAATTAATTAATAAAAATTCAGAGACCTTGATTGGGATTAGGTTGTATCTTTAATCCTAATAGGAAGGAATTGATATTCTAACAATATTTATTGTTGTCATCCATGGATATGGTATTGTCCTCTTGTGCATTTGAGCATCTTTAATTTCTCTCAGTGATGGTTTTTGTACTGTTACATCCTTTGTCATTATTCTCTATAAGTTTATTTGGCTTAGGGTTTCTCCAGCTTTTGGATCTCCCTGTGTATAGTTTTCATCAATTGAGAAATATTTTAGCCATTATATCTTTAAGTATTCCTTCCTTTCCTCCTTCTTTCTTGTGTTTTTCTGACTTCAGTTTCAAGCAAGAATTTGTTGTTCCCAGGATTATTATGCTCTGTTCACTTTTTTCACCATCTGCTTCATGTGGAAGAGCTGATATTGTTTTGTGGTTGGGCTCCCTGGTTTTCTCTTTCAACAGTGTCTACTGTTAGCCCTGTTCTGAGTATTTTTTTTATACATTATATTTTCATCTACAGAGAATTTATTTGGTTTTGTATGATTCATTTCTTAGTACAGGACCTGTGTCTTTTTCCCCATTAAGGTGACTTCATGGAAGACGGGATTTTTTTTTAAAGCTAGTTACATGTTGTTATTTCTAGAAACATTTTTGTATCATTTTCGGGACTAAAGAGTCTTTTGTAGCTTTAGGACAAAGTTTTCTTTTGAGAATCTTTGAGTCTGTGATGGTCTTCCAAGGCTTGTGTGACAAAATTAGAGATTTAAAGAGCTTCAAATAAATGATCTTTTCTTCATAGAGAGGTGTGTAACCAATCTAATATTACATTAAATGAAAATTAAATCTTAGAAGTATTTCTTGAAGGAAAGGTGAGTCCAACCTTGAATCTGATTTCATATAAGGAGCCATTTATTTTTAGTTCATCTCTATTTTATGTTGTAACTTTTGGGCTCAGTTCATTGAGGACAATGAATATATGTCAAAAGCTAAGTATATTTCGTTTTTAATCTCTGTATTTTTTACTGTATGAAGTAAAAATATAAGAATAATGTTTGTTCATGGTGGAAAAATGACTGTGTTGGAATACCATCTTCAAATTGCCTTCACTGCCTTGGCCTCTAAATAATAGTCTGTTCTAGTTATTGACTTAGTATCTCTAAAAATTCCAGGTATCCTTCACTATCATCTCTATAACAGTAGACTAGAATTCTTATTTTTCCTTTGCCAGATGCAGGATATCATATTTTACTGCAGATAGTGCTAACTATGGGATGAAGAAGGATTCTCCTTTTTTGATCCTGGTGTGTTTCTCTAGAAAGAAACTGGGTTTCTGAAATCCCTTTGGCTTTGACAGCAACTAGCTCTAGCAGTGCCTAATGGCCAGTGGAAGTTAGGACTTCTCCATGGTCAGTCTAGTGTCTCTCTTTTTACAGACTCCCAGGAATAGCTCTCCTGGATGTTCACATGGGTAGCTTTAGTGCGTGGCACTGGATGACGAGCAACCTCCTTGCACCCCAGGGTACCTCCCTCAGCGGCTTTCCCAGTGGTGCTTTACCATAGGTGACTGTCCCCTGAGCCCTTCGGGTGACTGTTATCTAATCCTAGATAAGTATATAATCCTGGATAGCATTATGTCCTTCATGCACAGCAACATGGATGAGTCTAGAGGGCTTGTTGAGTGAAATAAATCAGGCTCTAAAATATAAATATCCCAGTATCACTTTATAGGTAGAATAAAAAAAATCTATCTCAGGGAGTCAAATAGTAGAAAAGTGATTATTAGTGATCAGGGAGAGAGAAAAGAGGGAAAGGGAACGTGTTGGGCAAAGTTCCAATCAGCCTGGAGGGATAAGTTTCAGTGATCTGTTTTTACACTGAATAATGACAAGGGGCAGAAATGTGATATATATTTCAAAATTGCTAAAGTCTAGTTTTTTTTCACACAAATAAAATAAGTCATGCACTGATATATGTAAATCAGCTTAATTTAACCTTTCTATGTTTCATATAGCCAAACATCACACTGTGCCTCCAGAAACATATACACAATTATTGGCCAATTAAAATTTTATTTGAAAAGAATATAGAACTATATTTCATCCAGTTCATTTTCAGCAGAGGTATCGATCTAAACAGTGTAGACAGTAAACACTGAAGACTTCACTGCTTGCTTTTTATCATCGGGCAACAGGCTGAGCACCGAGAGCTAAAGTTGAGGAGAATAGAACACAGGCGGACATCAGACCATTCTTCCAGCAATCAGTCTTTTTGATTTGTCTTTTGCCTCAGGATAAGCTTCAACATCATTATCTAGCTTTGGTACATGGCTTGTTATAACTTTGTTGCTATTATCATTTTGAACTCATCTCTGCACATTTCTACAAAAGCTCTGAGCTCTAGCCACTCTTGAGTTCCTTGAATATCCTTTCATGCTTTATGCATTTTTTTCTATCTGGTCTTTGCACATGCTATTTATCTGGCAGATTAATTCTCATTCATGCCTTAGGACACAGTAGGGTGCGATTTGGACCTGACCTCTGAAAACTTATACTGGCTATTTTGGCGTTTTTCCTTGGTGCTTCTATTTCTGCTCAGCATGTGATAGTCACCACCACTGGTCTAAAAAGCCACTCATTCATTCACTAATTACCTGGCTAGCACGTTCCTCTCTTTGCCCAGACAATGAAGATTCTGTGCAAAAATGCAGAAGGTAACTACAGTTCTAACAATACAGTCTGATCTGTGCATGGCTGTTTCTCCTCCTGTCTATTATGAGGCTTTTGCCTTTTCAACATCTTTTATATTAACTGCACAGAATATCAAATAAATATTCCTTTAATGAATTAATGAGTGCTGTAACATAAAAAGGAGGAAATGGAAAGTTCCAACAGAGAAAACTTCCATTGATATATGTCAAAATTAAATAGTATCTCAGTTATGTTTTTGTAATGATTTTTCAGGTGAATTTTACGTTTTTGTTTTGTTTTGTTTTGGGTTTTCTGCATTACTTGATTTGTGTAAACTTTACCATACATTTTATTTTTGACATATTTATAAGCATGAGGGTAAAATAATTGACATATTCAAAAGATCTAAGGCAATTCTGTAGGTATTCCTTGCAAACTCAGACATTTGTATATTGTTCAGGATCTGTCTCAGTTCAACACATCTTGCCATCTCCCTCAGTTCTGACAAATAAGAGCATGGAGGGTTTACTATTACAAAATAACTTTTGAGAACTTTTGGTTGACTACTTCAGAAGGTGACATACAAGTCATTCTCAAGGAAGACATATAAAAAGCTGGTCACTCAGAAACGTTTCTTTCTTCATAATAACTCCCCTGACCTTCTAAATCCAGTTCTCTCTGGAAAACTTCAAATCTGCAATTTTAATCACTGAACTTTCGAAGCCTGACATTCCTCACAAATACTTTCAAGAACCCACATCAGGACCAACCTGAACGATAGCTCTTATTCTTTCTGCTGCTGTTCTATTTTTAGAATTCATTATTTATCTTTTTTCACAGGTTTCCAGGTTTTGCTTTTGTGCTTTTGAGCGATTATTGCACAAATTTTTGTGGTGAGGACACATGGGTGCTATCTTGCCTGTGCATCCAATTTTAGAAAATTCTCCAACTGTCACTCTGAGGTGGTGGGTAGCCCTGAGTGAGGGGCTACTGATTCTGGTGGGAAAGAAAAATTTAGAACTTATAGAAGGGTGAACCAGGGAAAGGAATATTACTGGATTCTTACATTAATGAATGACATCTTGGGTACAATGTTTTTCACTGATAGAAATGGGCTCTAAATCCAGATGAAACCCATGTCTCTATAGTTCATAATGTTATCTAGATCACCTTCCCAGAATTCAATACTCACATCTTTGACAGGAGGAAGATATCAATTCTGATCTTTAAGGAATGTTATGAGGATATTCGCGTTCAGTATATATGCAAAACAGAATGTTTGTATCCCTTTTCTAATCAAGTAAATGAAGAAAAAGCCCTTGGAGAGAGTAGGTGTATTGCTTAGTGTTTGCTTAAATTCACTCTAGTGACTTCCTGTGTTGTTAGTTCTTTTCTATGAATATGAAATACTTTAATAAGTTAAGTTTCAACAAAACAAGAAATAATAATCTGCAAGCCTGGAATAAATATTAGGCTCAGAAAGGACCCCATTAACACCACATACATGGCCCAAAGCAGCATTTAAAACTGTGGAAAGTAGGCCAAGTGACTACACATGCCTATAATCCCCACATTCTGAGAGGCTGAAGAAGGGGAGTAACAAATTCCAGCCTAGCATAGAGAATTTAGCAACTTAGTGAGAACTTGTCTCAAAATAAAACATGAGACAAAAGATATAGATCATAGTCAAGGCCCTGGATTCAATTCCCACCATCATAAGAAAAGAAAGTTGAAGTTTAAACAATAAAATCCAAGAAACTACTGAAAAGGAAAGACAATTTACTGATGAACAGAAATGCTGCCCAAGGGACGAGAGAGATGTCCCTTTCATCACACTTTGTACACTGCATCATTTCCCCACCTCTTTTCACTCTTCCCTACAACTCCACAAATCTAAATTGGGGAGAGAGGTAGAAAAAGAAAGTACCCTAAAGAGGGATTCCCCTTTTCCACCAAACCAGGAAGTCCCCTAAGTTACTGCAGGGGGCTCATTCCATGACTATGGTACAAAAGGGGCCCTTCAAAGTAAATGTGACTTTGGAATGAAGGACAGTAACTGCACTCCCTAAAGGGAGCAGTGGGGAATCTTCAACTTTTCTACCCTGGAGATTGAAGGTAGCAACACTAAATGGTAGCCTTAGCTGGAGCTTGGGCACACACCAAAAATCCAAGCACTCTGGGAAGCTGGGGTGAGAGGATTGTAATTCTGAGTCCATCCTGGGAAACCCTGTGACTTAGTGAGATTCTGTCTCACAATAGAAAAGTAGAAAAGTCTGAAAGGAAGGCTCAGGGTTCACTCCCTAGTATGGGGGAAAAATGGCAAACTTTATGGAGGTTATGAGTCATCTTAGAATCTCTTCAAAATTTTCCAGGGGCCAATAAAATTGTGACATAATTGCCATTAAAAGTAAACTTTATTGAGCAACTGGAAGATTTCAGGCAACATTATTACTGTATCAAACCAAGTCTCTGCTGGGAAATCTGATAGCAATAACTGGCATTTTATTGAGATGTAGCAGGAGTAGTTACAAATGTTTATGGCATCCCTGAATCATATAATCTATGAGGTAAGTGCTTTTTAAAGGCCAGTTTTCCATTGTTGGGACTCAGCATCCTGGAAGGTTGATGAGTTTGCCAGTTATGGGACAGCTCATAATTGGCAGGCCTGGACTCTTAACTACCACAGTGTTTTCCTCAATAGATTGCAGTGCAAAAACGGGTAGACAAATTCAAGGGTTGTTAATTTTTTTTTTGAGACAGGGTTTCGCTTTGTAGTTCAGGCTGGCCCTGAGTTCACTATGGTGCCCAGGCAAGCCGCCGCGAACTCAGCAATCCTCCTGTCTCTGCCTCCCGAGTGCTGGAATTACAGACGTGAGCCACCACGTCCGGCAGTGTGGTATGCGGTGTTGATTGTTGGTGGGCGTGTCTCCGCGCCCAGCATTACATGTGGTTACCGGGGATCGAACTCAGGTCCTTGTGCTTGCGAGGCAGGCGCCGGAACCACTGAGCTAACTCTCCGGCCCAAGGGTTGTTAATTATTATGACTATACCTGTTTACAGAGGAGAGACTTAAAAGAAAAGTGAGGTGGCAGCAGCTTTTTATCAACTGATATTAGACAATTTGGTTTAAAATCTAGATGAAGTTATTTACAACCTCTATCCAGTCATAATGAAAGCAGATCTACAGTGGAGTTTTTTCCTCATGGAAACAATTGTTGGATAAATGTTCTTAAATATTTTTCATCTCATATTTTTTGATATTGGTGAAATTTCAGACTTCTGCTCCTGTTTGAAAACTTAACTCAAGCAGACCAACAAAATGGCTGTGGTAAGATTATTTATTCCTGTCTAGTGGACATTTGCAATTAGGGTTCTTCTAGACCTATAAGTAGGTACAGAACTGATTAGAAGAGCAGCAAAGGGACAGCATTTCTAAGGGTAGAGGGTGCACACACGGTTAGATTCTCATATCTTCTGTTTGGGAGAGTAAGAGTGTCTTCAAATAATTTTGGTGAATCTAAAAAATTAGAATATCTTTACTTTCTTCTAATAAGAACTCACAATATTTATCACTTTAAGTAGTCACTGATCCTACCAGCAAAAGTTCACTTAGTCTCATAATATGTTAGAGAACAGACACAAACAGAAGGCTGGCACAAGAATTGCCTATGGGATGTTGCCCTTCAGGTACATCAACTGACCGTCTCCACACGTACACTAATTGGCACAAGTGTTATGTGATTATGCTGAGCTACCTCAATGTAAATCAAATACCTTTGTGCAGCATTGTATTTCTGATTAGAACATGTTTGGTTAACTTTCCTATTTCTTTTTTAAATTCTGCTTTTGCTTTTGGAAAGGTACTTTTCTTACCTTGATAAACTTTGTCTTTACCCATGGAAAACAAGTACTGGTTGTTCTTTTTTGATGTGTATGGCATTACACACACAAGTATAAGAGTAAAATCACTTAGTAATAACCACATGAATTAAGTACTTTATGGTACTAAAAATGTTATTGAGTATATTGGGGGTATTGTTTAATCCTCAGAGTAATACAATCAGTATGTTTTTGTGGTTTGCAGTAAAATAAATCGGAGGTGTAAAAAGCTCAGATAATTTGACTAAAGTCACACAGCAAGTGGCAGGCACATTGTTTAAAACTTAGCCTGAAACTCCAAAAGAAATATTTTAATCAATCACTATTTTGCTCTAATGGGTTTTTTAAACAGCCATTGTTTCTTAAAGGTAGTACATAATTTACCCTGGTGGTAAACATTTTAACCAGTGTTCAGAGACAACTGTATAAGGGTGAGGTATTGTGTGATTTACTGGTATGTCTACAGTATCTACAGATAAAAATCCATCAGTGAGGAGGGGGGAGAGACAGAGAGAGAAAGAGAGAGAGAGAGAGAGAGACAGAGAGAGAGAGACAGAGAGAGAGAGAGAGAGAGAGAGGAAAGTATGAAGGGAGGGAGAAGAAGAGAGAGGTGTTTACTTCCACTTAAAAATATTTGTAACATTTCAAGACCATTACAACTTAAACACCTTGAATTCAGAGTAAGAATGTTCTGGTCCCCCCAAAATTAGTAATTTTTAATTAACAGCCCAGAAATATTCCAGTTGATTGTGGAATTTTTTTTCCTCCCTTGTAATGAATTATTCTTAAGTTTTCCAAGAAGTAGAGAATCATATTCTGTGGTCATAACATGGGGAATAAGTACTGTAGCGATTTTTCAAGTATTTTTGCAAATAACTCAGTGGTAATGAGCATATCATTGCAAAATGATGGCAAATCTTATGTAAAAGATTTCTGATGGAATTAAAGCATTTGATTAAAATATATCTAAAAATGTGAAACAATGCTAAATTGTTTAGCTTAAAATTTGTAGGCAATAAAAAAGACTCAGTTGGTGTTTCTCCACATATAGGACAATCTGTCCTCGAAAGAGTGACTCCATCCAGTCACTCAGCAGTCCAGGGAGATGAGGAGCTCTACCTTCAATGTGAGACTTTCAGAATCACCTTGGTCACAAAAATTCAGCTGTAAGTTGAGGGGAAAGACAAAATTGAGGATCACATAGAAAATTTATATTGATCACTCATGGAAGTAGATTATGTATATTTTCTGTCTATATTTCACTGACAATACCTGAGCTGCTTAACTCTCATAGGAGCAAGGGAGCTTGGGAAATGTGCCTCCTTTTGGGCAGAAGATTCCAAGTAAAATTTCTAGATCACATATAAACAGAAGCCTTACTAGTGAAAACTAGTGGTCCCAGTGAGGTTCCATACTTTAATAAATAAGCTGAGGAGAAAATTGTAGAAAAATCCTCAAGTCTGTATGTGGTGAATAAAAAATCTTTTCCATTATTTTAATTATATTTCCTAGGAATTAATATTCCAGGAGAGATTTTTTCTGGAGTTAAAACACAGGAAGTTCTCCTTGCTTATCCAAAAAAAAAAAAAAGGGTGGTTACAATATTAACAATTACAGGAAAAAGGATTCATTATCTGTAAGTAATAATTTGTGTTTTATAATGACTCTGTTAAAAGAAATACTGTGTAGGGAATTAACAGTTTTTGCTTGGAGTCTGCCAGATTATTGTAACTAATGTTTTAGTGTAGAAGTACATGAAGTGATATATTCAGGAACAATATTTCAAAGTCTACTAAAAATAATGGCTATTAAAATCTGTACCTCAGGAAAGACAGATTCCTGTGTACTTCACTGAACTCACCCAGCCAATAGAGAGGCAGGACAGTTTCACAAAATATTGGAGATTGTCACAAAGGATGTTACACACAAAGTGCAGAACATGTCTCATCTCAGATAAACACGGCATAACTGGCTTTAGATTGTCTAATTGTGGCACATTTATTGAAGACAGTATACAAAGTGAAAGGTATTGTTTTAATGAACAGTTCTGAAAATAGAAATATTAGGAGAAATGTGACTTCTGTGTTTTTTTATTGTTTCTCATATGATTAACTCATATCTTTAAAGTTTTGTATTTATGGTTTATAAGTGGTGTGTGTGAGTGTGTACCTTCTGTGTGCACATACATTTCTTGCTGGCTTGTGTAGTAGTATAAGTTGCTAGATAAATTAAAATGTATGAAACCACTAAGAGCTAAGTATTAGGGAACAGGTACTTTTTGAGTCTAGCAAGAGCTTTCTGAAAATCTTGGTGCCCAGAGCCTTCAAGGAAGGAAGACTGCACACTGCCTACACATGCCATTTCTGAACAGCTCTATGTGTCTCTCCACAATGGCCTGGCTCCTCCTACCCAAGCTGCTGCACCAAGTCCTTGCAGTCCTGACTCTGGCCACCTGACCCATGCTACCTGACCTTATAGTCTCACATGGGATCTATTTGTATGCCTTCTCTCCCCATGCCCAGCCACACTCAGCTGTAACATACCCATCTTTGCTTTCATTGGGGAACTTAGGGTCTTGAAAAGTGCAGAAGTACATTCTGGTGTTGTAACACAAGTACTAAGCACTCTAATGTATTAGCTGCCTGCTGTAATACCAAGAAAAGGCAATCACCACACTCCTATAGACTATGTTTCCCATAAATAGTGTCCCATTCCTAATACCTTGTAACACATGCCTGCCATTTTTCTCTCAACCCTCTGATGTTTCATTCAATTGCCCAGGGATCTTGGTGGGACCCACCCTTCCTTCCTTCCTCCTTCCTTCCTTCCTTCCTTCCTTCCTTCCTTCCTTCCTTCCTTCCTTCCTTCCTTCCTTCCTTCCTTCCTTCCTTTTTTTTTATTTTTTACTTTTTGAGACGAGGTCTCACTTTGTAGTTCAGGCTGGCCCTGAGCTCA
>PVIC010030168.1:0-22074 GCA_004025085.1 Thryonomys swinderianus
GCTGTGAGTTCAGCTCAGAGACAAAAGGTGGCCTATAGACAATCTTTGTGTGGCAGTCTTGGTTGTTCTGCCAAATAAGGTGGTAAGAGCCAAAGTTGGAGAAAAGTGTCTTATTTAGGTGATTCTAGGAAACACAGTAAGGTGAGAAGGAGCACTTTAGCAGGAGCAGTCGGGAGATGCTGAGCTCAGGGTACCTCAGACCTGCCGGGCAAAGGAGCGGGAGTATTATCTATGTGTTGAGGGTACTAGGGATTGGACCCAGGGCTGTACTCTGAGCTATATCCCTGCCCTTTTATTCTGTTTTTTTGTTTTGTTTTTTGAGACAGGATCTCGCTTTGTAATCCCGGGTAGCCCTGAGCTCACTCTGTAGCCCAGGCAAGCCTTGAACTCAGCAATCCTCCTGTCTCTGCCTCCCGAGTGCTGGGATGACAGGCGTGAGCCACCAGGTCCGGCATTGTGGTATGCCATGTTGATTGTTGGTGGGCGTGTCTCCACGCCCAGCATTATATGTGGTAACCGGGGATCGAACTCAGGTCCTTGCGCTTTCGAGGCAGGCGCCAGAACCACTGAGCTAACCCTCTGGCCCTTTTGTTTTGTTTTTTGAGACAGGGTCTCGCTTTGTAGTTCAGGCTGGCCCTGAGCTCACTATGTAGCCCAGGCAAGCCCGGAACTCAGCAATCCTCCTGTCTCTGCCTCCCGAGTGCTGGGATGACAGGCGTGAGCCACCACGCCCGGCACTGTGGTGTGTGGTTACCAGGTATTGAAGCAGGGACTTTGTGCTTCTCAGGCAGGTTCCTGAGCCACTGAGTTATATCTCCACCCGCCCCCTTTTTCATTTTTTAAGACATGGTCTCTCTAAGCCACTAAACTTCCCATACTGGGCTTCAGGGTGAAATCTGTTTCCTAGTGTAAAAGGGGCATCTGTGGGTTAACTATGTAACTATTTTTGCTGAGAAAGATACATTGTAACCATGGTCACTACAGGAGACTCACGAGAGCAAGGGGATCAGAACGCCCTGCCAACTTCCTGCTCCCCTTCACTGCCCCCTTTGCTTATGTGATTATGTTTAATGACTTTCTTCAGTAACTACAGCTGCTGTTTCCCCTCCCACAGAAACATCAAGGTATAAAAAATGAGTGTAAACTTCTGTTTGATGCTTAAAAGGTGATGTGAATCCCATGAAAGCTGCCAGCAATAAAGCTGATTTTGGTTCTTCTCTAGAATGGTCTGTCTGGGGACCCCACATCGGTCACAATTAAGGTTCGAACTTGTGGTCTTACTGCCCCAGCCTCCCAGAGTATTATTTTATTTATTGATTTATTTGTTTGTTGGCTTGTTGGTTTATTTATTTAGAGGCAGGGTCTCGCTTGTAGTTCAGGCTGGCCCTGAGCTCACTATGTAGCTCAGGCAAACCTCGAACTCAGCAATCCTCCTGCCTCTGCCTCCTGGGTGCTGGGATGACAGGCGTGAGCCACCACACCCGGCACTGTGATGTGTGGTACTGATTGCTGATTGGTGTGAGTCACCAGGCCTGACATTGTGGTATGTGATACAGGGGCTAGAACTCAGGACCTTGTGCTTGCAAGGCAGACATTAGAACCACTGAGTGCTCGCTTCGGCAGCACATATACTAACATTGGAACCACTGAGCTAAATCCCCGGCCTCTTTAATTTCTATAATATTCAATTTATACATGATATACATGTTATGTTTAGTATGTATATATACATGTCTATGTATTTAATATACATTTACTTAAGTAGCTTAGCTTGAAATGCTACTTATGGGGGGTTGTATTTTATGAAGTAGAGTTGGGAAGGCTGTTTAAAAAGAATGTCGTAACAACCCTAGCCGGGTGTGGTGGCTCACGCCTGTAATCCCAACACTCGGGAGGCAGAGGCAGGAGGATTGGTGAGTTCGAGGCTTGCCTGGGCTACATAGTGAGCTCAGGGCCAGCCTGAACTACAAAGCGAGACCCTGTCTCAAAAAAAAAAAAAAAAAAGAATGACGTAACAACCCTGAATTTCCATATCCTAATACTGTACAGCAAAAATTTGTTTCTCACAGTCAGAAGGTTGCCGGCTGTCAGTAATCTTGTGTCTACACTGTCTGGAACCCTCTGCCTCCTTAAGGCCCCACAGAGGAGACAGGAGACTCACATCCGGCCTCTTTCCTACCCAGCCCAGGAACCAGCACTCCCCTCACAGCCCATTGGTCAGAACTAGTCATGTGACTGCTTAACTACACAAAAGCTGAGTAACTAATGTAGAGCAGAAGAAGGAATATTTGGTGAGACTCCTGAGGATTATAGGGTCCTGAATATCTAGAAGATGGATAAATGTTAGCAAACTGCTAAATGGGTGGACTCTAACATTTGCTGCCATTGTGTCTCATCTTCCAAGATGATTTATTCCAGAGGTCATTAATAATCTGAGGATAGAATCCACAGTTTGAGACAAGTGACAGTACTATCACTCTTAGCAGGGTTTCCCACAGAGTAAACATTAAGCCACCAAATATCTAGAATTTTACCCAAGAAGGCAAAGCATGGTGTGGCTAGATGGGTTTCTCAGGAAGCAAATTCCAAGATGGAGTTATTGTGGCTGCTGCTTATTAGGAACTAACATGTACCAAAGAAAGCAAAGGTTGAGCCACAACACAGGTGGTGACAGTCTTGGGCAACCCAATGGCAGCTTCAGAGCTAAACTGTCTCCCTGTGAACTAAAGTGGCCAGGCCTCCGCATGGGACCTCTGCACCCTTAGTCACCAGATAGGGGCTGTGCTGGGAAGGGAGTGACTTCAGTGAGTGTGGATGACATATGTCATCTACTCCTGTCATCTGGGGCAAGAAGTCCTGCACCGAAGAGAGATGGAGATAGCGTATCACAGGGCCCACCACACATTGCAAAGTCCATCTTGTAACCTCAGGCTTTCTTTGCGAACAGAACCACAGTTACTGTTGTTCTCTCAGGAAGTACAAGCAATGTATGATCTTCAGGAATAATTCCTGTTGCTTGATTTCTTGCTTTTCTTAAGCTAACAATTAAGAGCTTCCTAGAATCCAGGGCTACTCATCAACTTCATTTTTTAATGTGCTAAAAGATGAAGTTTTTTTTAAAAAAAAATAAAGATGAAGTTTAAAGTATTTATTTTGTCAAATGAAAATTTTTACATAATAGTTCTTGCCATTGCATATTCTTCAAGAACCTAATCAGAGACTGTTCAGTGGGTGTGAAGAGGCCCCCACCTCTGGGGTTGATTTCCATCAGCTGATTCATTTCAAACTAGAGAAGAGCCATGGGGAAAATACGGAAAAATGTCAGTGCTTGATTGGGTTCAGACATACACTGAGTCATCTGAAGAAGAGGCAGGAAAAAAAAAAGCAGGCGGAAGTGACCTCAAGTTCCCTTTGAAAGTATCTATTCCAAAGACAGAAAAAGCTTCCTGTTCTAGAGAGGATAGCTGATATAGGTGTGGTGTGGCAGCTGGTAGTTGGAGTCCTCCATGCCCAGTTATACTAAAATTCCACTATGGGGAGAGATTTGTTCGTAGGCAAAAGGGCTGCCCACCCTGTGAACCAAAGGGTCTCTGATATGGTCCTCTTCTAAAAGCCCCTACCACAGAAATTATACTACATTCCTTCCATCCATATTATATATAATTTTTTTCCTTTTTGTTTCCCCGATTCTGGGCTTTGAAGCCAGAATCTTCCCACTGAGCTACACCACAGCCCTTTTTAATTAATTAATTAATTTGTTTGTTTGTTTGTTTTTTGAGACAGAATCTCACTTTATAGTTCAGGTTGGCCCTGAGCTCACTATGTAGCCCAGGGAAGCCTCGAACTCAGCAATCCTCCTGCCTTTGTCTTCCAAGTGCTGTGATTACAGGCATGAGCCACCATGCTCCAGCATTGTGGTATGTGGTACTGACTGCTGGTGGGTGTGAGTCACCATGCCCAGTATTGTTGTATGTGGTTACCGGGATCAAACCAGGGAACTTGCACTTGCTAAACAGGCCCAGGAACCACTGAGCTAAATCTCCAGCCAACCCTTTTTATTTTTAAACATGGTCTGCCAAAGTCTTTAAGTTCTCCAGGCTGAGCTTGAACTCATGATCCTCCTATCTCAGTCTTTCCAGAGTACTAGGATTATAAACATATACCACCATGCAGGCTCCATGGCATTTCTGCAAAGCAGGGTTTGGACAGTTGCTGTGGAAAAAGCAAGTACATAGGAGAATCAGCATGGAACAGGAAATGGACACGGTGTTGTCCAATCAGATTCCAAGGTTTGACAACATGCAGTTCCCATCAGGTACACACAAGCTATTACCAGGTGTGCTAGTTACTTTTCTCTCACTGCTGAGACAAAATATCCATCACCAAAAGTTAAAGGGGAAAGGGTTTATTTAGCTCACAGTTTGTAGAGCTTTTAGTACATAGCTGGCTGGCTTCAAGACAAGGATAACAAATAGGCATCGTAGAGGGGAAACAATATGGCAGGCAGAAGGTAGCAAAGGCAACAAGAAATATTCACTGAATCTTTCAGACTTTTTTAAAATCCCATCCGGACTACCAGGATTAGGGTGGTACCAAACCACTCACTCACATGTAGTGATTCAGTAACCACATGCCTTTACTCCCAGCATCACACATTCCAGATTCAGTTACCTCTGACTGAATGAGACTTTGGGGTGATATTCTGACCCAAACCATTACAGTGGGTAACTGGTTTTCTTTTCAATTTAAGTGAATTCCTTTTTTTTTTTTTTCCAAATTGCTAGTAAACTGTTAGGATATAAGTATCTATTGTTTAGATGCAATTACTTAATAAACAAACTGTTAGGTCTTTACTTTGGCTTAAGGGTACCATGAAAAGATTACCGAGATACTGTGAATCCCACAAACCAAGAAGATCCAGGAAATTTAAGCAGTTTTGATCCCTGGTTGGTGTTGCAAGGATGTGGACACATAGGAAAGAAAGGGTTGATGAGAGTATGTGTGGTCTATAACTGACCTTTTCTGGGGAACTTCTGGGCCATCCTTCGTAGGATCCAGTGGCACAAAGAGGTGCTCTGACCTTTTGTTGCTTTCTTTGAGACAAAGCCCAGAGTGTAAAGACAAAAGGAAGTTTTGGGCAACCACATTTCCTACATAGATTAAGATGAAGGTGAGTAGCTGCTATTATCCTCAAACACCAGATTTGCAATTGTTACTTATTGTCCCTGACTCAAAAACGTGTGGGTAGGGGCAGAGATTTAGCTCAGTGGTTCCGGTGCCTGCCTAGCAAGCACAAGTTCCCTGGTTCGATCCCCGGTAACCACATACAACAATACTGGGCATAGTGACTCACACCTATCAGCAGTCACTACCAAATGTTGCACATGGTGGCTCACGCCTGTCATCTCAGCACTCGGGAGGCAGAGGCAGGAGGATTGCTGAGTTCGAGGCTTGACTGGGCTACAGAGTGAGCTCGGGGCCAGCCTGAACTACAAATCGAGACCCTGTCTCAAACAAAACAAAACAAACCCAAAAAAAGGGGGGGGGCCTGCCAGAGAAAGACACAGCTGACATTTGGTAGAATCTTGGTTAAGAAAGTGTTGGGGGGAAAGAATAAATATGATTCGGAAAGAAAATGAAAGAGCATGTATATAGGGGGTGGGGAGGTGTGGGTGGGTAGGGATGTGGGTAAAAATGAGAATTAACTTGTGTCATATACTGGTACAAATTCCCCAGTGTTGTCTGTGATTGTGAGCTGTTTATAAAATGTACCAATAAATATCTAAGAAAGAAAGAAAGAAAGAAAGAAAGAAAGAAAGAAAGAAAGAAAGAAAGAAAGAAAGAAAGAAAGAAAGAAAGATCACAAGTTTAATAAGATCTTCCTTTTTCACAAGAAGGAAAAGCCATTTCTTAGAAGGTACCAGAAAGTCAAACTTCCTTGGAGGATTTTTAAAACATCCGCCACAATACTTATTTTTGTACATCTCAAACTGGATACAAAATGCAAATAAGATTTTCACTTCTGTTCATTAATTGATTTACTATTTTAAAAAAGAAGAATCAGGAATAAATATGATTCTGAAAGAACATAAGAGCATGTATATAGGGAGTGGGGAGGTGTGGGTGGGTAGAGATGTGGGTAAAAATGAGAATTAACCTGTGTCATACACTGGTACAAATTCCCCAATGTTGTGTGTGATTGTGAGATGTATATAAAATATACCAATAAAGAATTCAATTTAATTAGAAGAAGAAGAAGAATCATCAGCTGGTCTCTGACAAAGGGGAAAGGTGATTCTGAGGACTGAATGTAGTCTTTTCAACAAATGGCCCTGGAACCACTGGACGGCCACAGCAAAACAAAGAAACACACAAAGCCAACCCAGACACAGACCTTACACCTTTCACAGGAATCAACACCGAATGGATCACAGACCTAAATATAAAATGCAAAGCTATGAAACTCCTGGAAGCTAACACAGGAGAGTCTATAGGGGCAGGGCTTTGGTGGTGACTTTTCAGAAAGGGCACAATCTATAAAAGAAAGAACTGATAAGCTGGATCTCTTCAAAATTAAAAGTCTCTTCTGCAAAACATATTATCAAGGGAATGAAAAGCAAGCACAGCCTGGGAGAAAACATTTGCAAAAGACATCTGAGAAAGGTACAAAGAACTCGAAAAACCAAATAATGAGGGAATAATTACATCTAAAAAGGGCCAAAGACTGTAATAGATACCTCACCAAAGGCAGATGGAAAATAAATATATGAAAAGAAACTACCGGTCATGTCCTTGGGGACTTGCAAATTAAAACAACAAAGAAAGAAATCAGCTATCCAGCCACAAAAAGGCACTGAGGAAATTTAAATGCATGTTATTAAGAGGAAGAAGCTAATCTGAAATCCAACCATGATGCCAACTTTCTGGGAAAATCAAAATTATGAGGATCGTTAAGAATGTTAGTGGCAGCAGGTCGGGGGTAGAGCTCAGTGGTACTGCTGCCTGCCTGGCCATTGCAAGGTCCTGAGCTCAATCCCCGGTTCTGAAGAAGAAGGAGGAGGAGGAGGAGAAGGAGGAATTTAAAGCCCAGGCACCTCAACCCAGTTCCCTCTCCCAGATCTCTAGGTGTGATCGACAAGAGTGGTTGACAAGATGCTAAGTCATGTTAGGGGCTCACAGCACACATGACTGTCCCAGAATTCACTCTGATCTTCACTATATTATGACATGTAATACATATTTATGTTCTCCAGACTAAAGCCTCAGAGGTTCCTTGGATTTTTGCTATTTAGAATGAAATGGGCTGAAGGCAGTGACTCCCTTAGCTTCCTTGTATCTAACTGTACTAGTACCACATCTCGAGTGACTCCTGATAGAAATTGTGGCCTTGGGTCCAGCGCAGGTCCCCACTGTAACAGAGGTAGCTGTGGCCTCTGGCGAGCAGAGTTAGTCAAGAGGCAGCTGTGCGTGTGGGGGCAGGGAGGATATGGGGAATGAGGCGCCTTCCCCCGAAGTTTCCTCGGAATTCAGACTATAACAGTTAAGTCTACTATTAAAGACAGAACAGTGGATATTAGCACAAAACAATGAGAAAAATTTGGAAAACAATAAAGAAGACAAAAATGTTGGTTCTGAATAAGTTTTAGAGAGGATGGAGGATTTGGGATTGCATGGCACAATGGAAAATTTTAGATGAAGGAATTCGACCACGTATGTGAGATGTTAACACTGGGAATGGGAAGAGAGGGTGAAAAGGGGGGAAATATTTAAAAACATTTCCTGATGTAATACGACTAGAATTTCCCTTTGAAGCTTTAAAAAAAATGATTTTCTTAGGCCTTGGGATAGAGCTTAATGGTAGAACATATACTTAACCTGTATGAAAGTAAATAACAAATAAGTATGAGAAGTAAATAAAAAATAAAACTATGAAAGTAAATAAAAATTAAATTATTTTATTAACATTTAAATTATTTTTGAAATTATTTCTTGAATGTGAAACTGACATTTCTGTGAAAACAACAAACTATGTGGGTCATTGTACAGCTCGGCTTCATGTGGGTTACATGCCCAACTCTTATTCATTGTAAAGTAATTCATGAAGACCTTACTTTTCTTGGTCCTGGGAGACAGTGGACAGAATTCTATAGTTGTTAAACTGCCACAGAGCTTTTCTAAGAATTAAGAAAATTCCTTTAGTAGTCTATAAATGCACTTTATGTTGATACAACCCTTGATTTAGGAACTCAATATGTTCCTGAGGGCTAGTTGTAACTTAAGTCAGTCGACTGTCTTCGAAGTCTGTCTCTTGTATAATTTCGGGCCCCACTTTCTTCAAGGTAGATCTCAGTGCCCTTAGAGAGACATCACCCAGGATTTCTCAACGAACCTCACATAGGAAAGGATGTTGCAATGTTCCTTCGGAACTCTTTAAGGGTTAAATCTGTACTTGAAACTATCTGAAAGCACAAGAAGCTGGCATTTGGGTCGTAACTCAAGATTTTGTTGTAACTTAAAGCTAAAATTGTGTTTGTAACCCAAGTTGTTGATATGTCAGGCTGGTCGTAACTCAAAGCACTGTATTTGTTCAGATGATAGAGTCAACTACCACACAGCCAGTGATTTTTTTTCCTAATTGAAGCATTTTGTGACTCCTTCCTCTTTCTTTGTTTCTTTCCTACCCCGCTCTTCAACTAAAATCTGAAAATAGTTATAAATGCAAATGAAGTTGAAAACCTAAGCAGAACGTTTTATTCTAAATGACTCTGGAATTTAAAATCTATGTTAAATAATGTAAATCCCATTCTAGATTACATGTGGAAAAATATATATTACCATGCTGATGAGAGTATGTTCAATGTGGCTTTTGATATGAGTGTCAAATTTGACATTACCAGTGTCCGCACACGGGTCATCTTACACAAATAAGTCATTACTAGAATTATCATCTACCTTAAAATTATTCTTACACATTACCGTGTAATTCAGCCTTATACAGACCATCTGCAGTGATGATTTTCAAAGGTATTTATTTTCTGTTAAAATACCTGTAGCTGAGACTTCAACAGTAGTGAGTACATATAGTGGCTAGACCTTACTTTATATTCAGTCCCACCGAACAGAATCAGGACTCCCTGGAGAAGCACATGATTAGAAGCTAAAGTAAAACAAGTATAAGGAACTTGAAACATCTTGTGCCATAAACTATGGAAGTACACAAAACCCCATATTGGGGCCAAGGATTTAGCTCAGTGGTTTCAGAGCCTGCCTAGCAAGTGCAAGGTCCCTGGTTCGATCCCACATACAACAATACCAGGCATGGTGACTCATGCCCACCAGAAATCAGTACCACATACCACAGTGCCGGGCATGGTGGCTCACGCCTGTCGTCCCAGCACTCGGGAGGCAGAGGCAGGAGGATTGCTGAGTTCGAGGCTTGCCTGGGCTACGTAGTGAGCTCAGGGAAGGCCTGAACTACCAAGCGAGACCCTGTCTCAAAAAAGTAACCAAAACAAAAACACGTCATTGAAGCTAAAAGCCAGTCAGAATGCCTATTGCAGAAAATAAAATATAATATAATAGCAAATGCTGATGGAAATGTGGAGAAAAAAGGAACTCATAAGCTGTTGATGGGGAAGTAAATGGGTGCCGTAACTATGGAAGTCAACGCAGAGTTTCCTTAAAAACTGAAGAGAACTGCCATAAGATCTAGCTGGGCCACTCTTGGGTATGTAACCTAAAGAACTGAAATCAGCATATAATAAAGATCCCTGCATGACCATGCTTATTTCTGCACTATTTACAAAGCCAAGATGTGGGGTCCGCTTAGATACCAACCAACAGGTGACTGAGTAACAGTCCGTACCATGTGCACAGTGGAGTCGTGCATCGGCAGGAAAGCAGATGGGGCTGGAAGTCATTGGGTTAGGCAGTGTAAGGCAGACACAGAAAGACAAGTATCACATATTTTCTCTCATGTGTGGAAATTGGAAAAAAAAAAAACAATCTGAGAGTAAAAGAAGGACCAACAGGGGAGGGAAGAGGAGCAGACAGAGGGGAGCATAAGAGAACGTACAGGGAGGATGGATTTGACAAAGCTCAATATGTACGTGTTTGGAAATATCACAGAGAAACCCATTAATTTGTACAATTGGTGTGAGTTAATGACTGTAATTTTAAAACTGAAAAAGCATAAAAATATATTTGAAGTATTTGTGGGTGAAACATCAAAATGTCTAAAACTTATATTTATGCCTTCCACAAAAAAAATGTGTATGTACACACATTTACGCGAAAGCACCATTAAACTGGAAACAGGTTTGGCCTAATGTTAGCAATTGGCGAATCCAAGTAAAGGGTGACAGTTCACTGTACTATTTTTACAACTTTTCTATAGGATTAAATTTTTTCCAAGTAAAAAAAGAAAACTGGAAAAGGATAAAAAGATGCTGAGGCAAAGATAAAATGCAAAAGGCCAAGTTGTAACGGGCTGAAGCCAGAAGTAGAATGAGGACAGCCGTAATCCCAGAACTCTGGGAAGTTGAGGCGGGAGGATCACCATTCCCAGCCCAGCCAGGGCAGCTTTACAGTTTAACGAGACTGCCTTGAAACAAAGGGCCAGAGATATAGCTTAGTGCAAAGGCCCAGGGTTCAATCTCCAGTATCTGCAGGAAAAAAAAAAAAAAAAAAAAAAAAGCAGAGTAAAGACCGAAAGCAAGCGCCTGTGCCTTCTCCCGGCCCGATACCCGCTGCTGCCGCTGCACATTCCCTCGTGTCCTGCAAATTCTTCAGATAGGAGCTAAGTACATTCGCCCCATGTTAGGGTCACAAGCTCCTGATCTATGTCACAAGCAAAAGATGTAAGAGAAACTCAAACGCTGCGGCTTAAGCTCTTATCTTCTTCCCCCAGGCTTGGTCCCCAGACCCTTGTTGATGGGCTGCCTGCTTTTTATCTGCCTTGACCACACGGCTTTGTCTCGGGGAAGACGCAGTTCCCACAGCTTGGAGAGAGACTAGATACCAGCTATGTCAGACGCTGTAGAAGGTGTTCTTGAAGCGTCCCATCTTGTTGTTGTTGCTCTGCCTAGCCTTCGTTTGTGTGTGTGCAAGGGGGCACTGGCAACTAAACCCAGGCCATGGCCTCAAGCTACGTCCTTGGGTCTCTAGTACATTTATACGTTTTGTATTTTTTTTTAATTTTTGAAACAAAGTCTTGCTAAGTCATTAAATTGCCCAGGGTGGGCTTGAACTTGTGATCCTCCTGCCTCAGCCTCCCAGAGGGCTGTTACGGGTGTGCACCGGCACGCCTGGCTTCTCAGGTGGTTTACAAAGCTGCCTTCCTCTAATATTGGAGCAAACCTTCCTTTTCTAGGCCACATTCTGCGTCTGGCTCATCTGTCTTCCTTGATGGCTTCCCTTTGTCCTGGTGACCTAGCCTGACTGCTCGTTGCTTGTTTATGTGCGTTGCCGGGAGCGGGGTGCTCCTCTGCCCGCCACCGCCCATTATTTATTCATCCCCATGATTACTTATTTATGTGGGTCGCTTTATTTGAAATGATAGTTTTACAAATGTTTGAGCAGCTGAGCATTTGGAAAGGGCAGGAGAGATGAACAAGAGACACAAAATATATCACAAGGAGCAGGGCCTGTGATCTCTACGCTCTGAAGAGTTGCTGTTATTGTACCCGTGTAAGGCACCCAGCACAGTGTTTTGACAGACACATCCAGAGTGGATGATTACTACACCCGAAGCTGCATTCCTACCACTCCCCTGGCGGCCTCTGCTATCATCTGCCCTTTTTCGTTCTCAGAGTCCCTTTGGCCTCACATTTTCCAGTGGCTCTTGGTTACTTTAAGCCCCCTCGTGATTGTTTTGGACTCTACTGCCTTGAAAGAAAGAAGGCTCATTGGCTTTTTTCATGGCTGCAGAATGTGGCTCCCCTGGACAAATGAAGAATGATGTATGCAAATTGCAGATCTTGACTTTACCAGGCTTGGTGCTCACTGGGCACCTACTGTGTGTCAGTGTGTTTGGAAGTGAAGGAAAAGGTTGACTGAGAGACAGGGTCCTAATTCAGTGCTTCAAAGGATTACACGCCAGCTTCTCAATGGTCTCATCTGAAGAAAAGTGCTGGGAATTAAATGATCTCCACAACCTACATATAAGTGCACCATTTAGAAACTGTGTTCAGTTGTCGGAGACAATAGAGAATGGCTTAAATAAACTGGGAGATCAGCTTTCTATTTTTGGTGGCACAGACAGGCAATTTTGCGGTGGTATAATAAGCCCACGATGTTCTCCGAGTCTCAGGATCTTTCTCTCCTCTTTGCCCTTTTTTTTTTTTTTTTTTTTTTTTTTTTTTTTTTTTTTTTTTTTTTTTTTTTTTTTTTTTTGCTTTTTGAGACAGGGTTTTGCGTTGTAGTTCAGGCTGGCCCTGAGCTCACTATGGTGCCCAGGCAAGCCGCCGCGAACTCAGCAATCCTCCTGTCTCTGCCTCCCGAGTGCTGGGATTACAGGTGTGAGCCACCACATCCGGCATTGCTCTTTGCCCTTTTTAAAAAATAATTCACAGGCCAGGGATTTAGCTGAGTGGAGCTGTGCCTGCCTTGCAGGTGCTAGTTACTGAGTTTGATCCCTGGTACCAACAGTAAAAAAAAAAGAAAAGAGAGAAAGAAAGAAAACAATTTCCAGCCTAACATTTGCCTCCTGGTTGCCAGAGAGTTACTGGAGCTCTTGCTATTACACCTGTGTCTGTATTTAAGGCTGAATGAAAGAAGGAAAGAGTAGAGAAGGGCAGAAGGATACCTGTGGGGTGAGTCAATTTCTTTTTAAAGGAGATTTTCCAGAATCTCTATGTAAGATTTACTTATATCTCATTAGCCAGAACTCAGTCATTGACTACCTATACCTAAAGAGAATATTTCAACATATCAGAGTTCTTTGATTACTCATTTACAAGTCCAAAATCCAAATACTGATTATATTTGGCTTTCTTGTCTTTTCATTTGAAAGTTGGTACTTTTTCCCCCCTTTTTAGTACTGGAGATTGAACCCAGGGTCTTTGCAACAAGCTACATCTCTAGTTCATATTTTATTTTGAGACAGTCTCACTAAGCCTCTAAACTATCCAGGCTGGACTGGGATTTACAGTCCTCCTGCCTTAGCCTCCAAGGGTGCCAGGATTACAAACATCCTCTACCACAGCTGGCTGAAAGCTGGCACTTTTTAAATTGACTCGGCTGGGTTCTTTTCCTCACCCAGTTGTCTAAAACAATCATCCTCTTCCTCTTAAGATGTGTAGTAGCTAAAATTCTGACCGAAGAATAGTCAGGAAGATGTATTGAGTATATGTGAATTAACGCTATGGCAAGTAGAAGGGAATCTCACATAAGAAGCCCCTGATTTTGTGGTTGGTGACTTGCGTCACCACCATTTAAGGTATACAAGGATGTGTCCTTTGTAGGCTATTAGGGACACAGCTCTTTGTTAGCTCAATCTTTGGCACATGCTTGAAGTAGTGACCAAGATAGGAGTCACCACCTGTGGACTGTGGCACCTGTACTAGGCCTGGTGCTAAGCTCTTGGCCTGGGTTCAGATTTATTCTTCATAATTCAGAAAGCCGTGTTCTAACTTCCGCGCTGAAAGTAAGGAAATCAAGGCTGAGGGTGCACAAGCGACTATGACCAGGAAGTGGTAACCCTGGCAATGGAACCCGAAGCTGACTTGCACAAAGCTTCTGCCTGAACGACTTGCTATCAGTTCCTCGGCGACTGGGGGGGGGGGGGCTTGTCAGAACGGTAACGGGAGAGGGAGCAGGATGAGGCAGGGAGAGGTCCCAGCCGGAAAGGCTGGTTTGACCAAAAATGAAAAAACGTGCATTCCTCAGCAAGAGGGCAGCGTCCCTTTCCAGCGGCTTTCCCGAAAATCCCTTGTCACTTGGGAGTGTCCTGTCCTCCTTCCCTCACTCCTTCACTTGTCCTTGCGGGAGACACTTCGTTAGCAAGCAGCGTGGCCGCGTCTGCCTCAGGGTTTGCCGCAGAGGAACCCAAGCTCAGACAATCCCGAGGACTCATGTCTAGATTTCATATCCTGATTTCTTCCTTGGTCACAATCAAATTTATTTTATTTTTAAAAGTATTCTGAGACTTTCACTTCCAGTCAAAATGGAAGAACCAGGAACAGATTTTCCTCTCATTCAAAGCAATAATACAAAACCCAAACAAAACAATATAAGGGCTTTTAAGGCACTGGACTGAGACAACGGGGGAGGGGGGGACCTTCCCGGAGACAGAGCACAAGGAAGAGCCCCGGAGGCCCTCAGATCGCCGCCTCGCTGCCGGGACGGGGCTGCGGGCGGCTGCAGCTGCGCCGCGGGCGGGAGGGGAGATGAAAGTCTGGGGAGCCCAGTGCGGCCGCGTCGCAGAACCGGGAGCTCTAGGGCCGGCAGAGCTCGCGGCGGGGTCTGGTCAGCGTCAGCCTGAGAAAAATGGCCACTCCATCCGATTAGCAGAAACAGTAGCCAGTATTCAAACCAGGCTAAAATACTTCCTGTTTCCTGCAGCGCGACCAGAAAAAAAAAAAAAACACCTTGTCGGTCTCAGGACAGTACTCAGCAGGGGTTCTTCTCAGAAATAGGGGATAATTCCCCTACACAGACTAAAAAGTTCTGATTTTTCCTAACAGATTACAGTGGCTTGTTTGACCAGTTGCCTGGTCAGTCTACAGCCTCCAGCCATTTGATCAAACACAGATCTAGGCACTGTAGGGAAGTGATGTGCCACGCACAACTGAGGTCCCTAATTGAAGTCCCTGATCGGTGGGGTTCCAAGCAATAAAGATTACCCTGAGTAGTCTGAGTGGATTTGAATTAAATCAGTCGGCAAATCTTCAGGGAAGAGCCGGAGGCGCTCCCCTGAGACTTTACAAATGACACCTGGGGAGAGCAGCTGTGGCCTAGGGCCACTTGTCCACTCCACTTGAGATTTCATCTTTCAGACCGAGTGCCCTGGGGCATAAAGATAAGGAGAATGGCATATTTCTCACAGGAAAAAAATGTGGGCAAGTCAGTAGTGGAAGAATAGCTTTCAGGTACTGGGGAAAAAAGGGCAACCTAAAATTTTAGGCCCAGAAAAAACACTCCAAAGACGAAGACAAAACAAAATACTCGGGGAACACTGAAAAGGTGAAGAGGTTCATCACCAGCAGCCCACTACTGTGAGGAATGTCAAAGGAGGTCCACAAGTAGGATCTGTAGAGGTAAATATCTGTTTCTGTTACTGCAACAGAATACTATAAACTGAGTAGCTTATAAACAACAGAAATTTCTTTCTCGGTCCTGAAGGGCTAGGAAGTCCAAGATTAAGATGCTTTGGTGTCTGGCGAGGGCCCACATTTTTAGACTGCTATCTTTTCACTCTAACTTCATATAAAGGAGCCCTGTGGGGCCTCTTGCACTGGCATTAATCCCATTCGTGAAGGGCCTTTGCTCACAACCCAATTACCTTGTTTTTGTTTTGGATTTTTGTGGGGGCTTTTGGTATTAGGGATTAAACTCAGGACCTTGTCTGTGCTCCTCAGGCACTTTCCCTTTTGATAGACAGGGTCCTCTCTGCCCTGGGCCTGGCCATTTCCCTGAGGACCCCTGGGTTCCTTTTATTGGAGAATAGTATTTAGAAACAAGGTCTGGGCTCTGGGAGACTTGTTGCTGTTGGGAAGCCCTGCTTCTAGTCCTTCCGGTGGTCAAAGGTAGGAAACATATGAGCATGCACTGTGAGAGGGTTATAGCGCTCTATTTTATATAGTGCTTCTGGCTCCTTCGCCTCTCTGTAGCTCCACTCCTCTGAGTTTCCGCAAGAAAAAACTTAGAAGGCAACGTGGCTTGTCATAGATTGCAAGTTACCTCACCCTGGCCCTTACGTAGGTCCCCCAAACCCCAAAACTATATAAGACCATCCCTTCCTTCGTTCCAGGCTTCTGCCCCTCTCCCACGCAGGAGCCACTTCTTCCCCTATAAATAAAACCTCCTGTCAGGCTACCTGGTGTGTGGCGTGGTTGTTGGCTGCTGCCGGAGTTCTAACACACTGACCCACGTGTACATACATGTACGTACCTTACTCATCTTTGTAGATATATTAAGCTAAACACAGTTCATACTGATTGATGCCTCTGACTCTTACGTGGTATCACTGGGTTCATTCTAGCCCTCCTTTCTCATTCATCTGTAACTTTCCTCTCTGCCAGAAAGAAGCCTGGACATGACTGACATTCACCACACAGTTAGGTGTTTGTTTAGCACTACTATACACATAAAGTAATTTGAAAAATTATGTCTACAGACAATCCTGTATACAAATGTCTACAGTAGCTTTATTCATAGTAGCTAGCAACTGGAAGCAATGAAGATGTTTTTCACTGAGTGAATGGGTAAATATACCACAGCCCAGCCATACAATGGAATACTATTCCAGGAGAAAAAGGAACATACTATGGACTTATTCATCAATGCATTTTATTAAGCAAAAGAAGCCAGAGAAAAAGGCTATGTCTTGTGGGATACCACTGACACTATGGAAAAGGCAAAACTGGAGGAACAAGAAGCAAATAAATGGCTGCTAGGAAATGGGGAGCTAGGAATTGTTTAGTGCAGAAGGGTGAATGAATTGTTCTGGGGTGATGGAACCACGACTATGTGTATGAACTATATATAACCCAGAGGATTACATATTACAAAGAATATGCTTTAATGTATGAAAATGAAAAATAAACAAACCGCTGACAAATCATTTTTGGAAATGATAAAGATTTGTGTTTATTTTGTACTGGAGATCTAACCCAGGGCCTTGAACATGCTACACATCCTCAGCTAGGGGAATGATGTTCTGACTGGAAATCATGAGGATATAGACAAAAGGAATAGCAATTATATATAACTGTGATACTCCAGTTGGTAAATTTCTTTTTCATGAAAGTATGAATTTTAAAGACACAAGGCTCAAGGCTGGAGATTTAATTCAGTGGTTCTAGCATCTGCCTTGCAAGTGCAAGGTCCAGAGTTTGCTCCCCAGTACCACACACCACAATGCCAAGCATGATGGCTTAATTCCAGCACTCAGGAAGCAGAGGCAGGAGGATTGCTGTGAGTTTGAGCTTGCCTGGGCTACGTGGTGAGCTCAGGGCTAGCCTGAACTACAGAGTGAGACCTTTTCTCAAAAAATAAAAATAAAAAGACACAAGGCTCAAAGTAAAAGGATGAAAAAAATATACCACACTAATACTAATCAAAAGAAAGCATAATCAGTTACATTAATGTCAAAGTAGGTTTCAAGCAGAATACTGACTACTAAAGGTAGTCCTTTTATGCTGATAAAGGAATCAATTCATCAGGAGGACATAGTACAAAATATTTATATATCCAGAAACAGAACTTCAAAATATATTCAGTAGAATCTCAGAAACATGCAAGGAGAAACAGACAAATGAACAATTATACTTTATTTCAATACCTCTCTGTAATCAACAGAGCAAGTAGGTAAAAAGTCAGTAAAGCTATAAAAAGACTTGAACAATACAATCAACAAATTTGCCCTATATGATGATTATAGGACACTCCATGCAACAATACCAGAAGGCCCATTGTTCTCAATTACAAGTGATAAAGTGACTCAATAAGTTTGAAAAGATCCATGTCATATATAATATGTTCTTTAAGTATAATGAAATGATGTTAAAAATAATTAAAGCACATTTGTAAAATCCACCAACATTTGAAAACTAAATGCCAAATACCTATATAACCCATTGGGTTAAAGAAAAGTCAAAAAGAAAATTAAGAAGTGTTTTGAACTGAGTGAAAATGAAAACACAGTAGAGTAAACTTTGTGGGATTCTTTGAAGCAATATCTTGGGGAAATTTTATAGCACTAAGCATTTATATTGGAAAACAAGCAAAATTTAAAATCATGTACTTTAGCTTCCAAATTATGAAACTAGGAAAGGAAGAGCAAGTTAAACCTAAAGTAAGCAGAATAAAGGAAATAGTAAAGACCAGAGCAGAAATCAGTGAACTAGACAACAGATAAGCAATAGAGAGAAATGAATGAAACCCAAAGCTGCTACTTTAAAAATAAAATTCAGGGGCCAGGGATTTAGCTCAGTGGTTCCGTCATCTGCCTGGCAAGCACAAGGTCCCCAGTTCGATCCCCAGTAGGACATACCACAATGTCTGGCGCACTGGCTCCCACCCACCAACACTCAGTACCACACACCTTAATGCCAGGCATGTTCGCTCACACCTCTAATCCCTGCCCTCAGGAAGCAGAGGCAAGAGGATTACTGTGAGTTCGAGGCCTGCCTGAGCTACATAGTGAGCTCAGGGCCAGCCTGAACTACAAAGCGAGACCCTGTCTCAAAAAAAAAAAAAAAGTAAATAAAAGGGTAATTAAAGCCAGGTGTGGTGCATGCCTATAATTCCAGCCCTTTCGGAGGCTGGGGCTGAGGCTGTAGCTAAGTGTGTAGGCCCTGGGTTCAGTCCCTCACATGGGGGGGCATTTAGAGTATCAAAAATATAGAAAACTTAGCATGAAATGTGACAAAAGATGTGAAAGCTATGTATAGTAAAAACCACAGAACATTGTTGAGATAAATTAAACAACACCTAAAAGTGGAGAGAGCCACTATATTCATGGGTAACAAGATGATATTATCAATGTATCAATTCTCCCTAAATTGATCTATAGGTTAAATGCAATCTCGGCCAGAACTTCTTGGGAGAAGTTAACAAGAAGTTCTAAATTTCATATGAAATGCAAAGGATCTAGAATAGACAAAACTCTGGAAAAAGTAGAAGATTAACTTAATTTCAAAATTTTACTATAAAGCTACAGTTATCAAGATAATGTAGAATTGATGTCAACATATACAGTTAGATCAATGCAAAGGATTGGATTCCAGAAATAGACCTACACATATATAGGCAATTTTTTTTAAACAAAGTTACGAAATGAATGAGTGGAGAAAAGATAGTCTTTCAACTAATTGCCCTGTGACAAGGGACTACACAGGATGTGAAAAAGTGTACTTGGAGTCATACTTCACACCATAAACAAAACGAATTCAAAATAAATCTAGGACCTAAACATATGAAATACTCAACTTCCGAAGAAAAGATGACAGGAAAACTTTGTGGCTTTGAGTTAGGCAAAGATTTCCTAAAAATGATACCAAATGGCCAGTCCACCAAAGACAAAGAATTGAGAAATAGAATTTCATCAACATTTAAAACTTCTCTTCAAATACACTGTCAGAGTGAAAAGATAACCTGTAGCCTGGGAATATATATGTGTAAACTAATGTCTAATAAAAGGCTTGCATTCAGAATATATTCTTGAAACTCTCACAAGTTAAGAATAAGGAAACAAACGTCCCCAAAAACAAAGCAGATGAAAATAATATTCCAGATACCTCATCAAAGAAGATAAATGGGTGGCAAATAAGCACAAGAAGAAATGTTCAACCTTGAGTTATTTGAGAAATGCAAATTAAAGTCACGGTGAAATACCACGCCACATTTTTTTTTTTTTTTTTTTTGGTTTTTGAGACAGGGTCTCTCTTTGTAGCTCAGGCTGGCCCTGAGCTCACTATGGTGCCCAGGCAAGCCACCGCGAACGCAGCAATCCTGCTGCCTCTGCCTCCCGAGTGCTGGGATTACAGGCGTGAGCCACTAGTCCGGCATTGTGGTATGTGGTGTTGATTGTTGGTGGGCGTGTCTCCACGCCCAGCATTGTGTGTGGTTACTGGGGATCGAACTCAGGACCTTGCGCTTGCGAGGCAGGCACCAGAACCACTGAGCTAACCCTCCGGCCCCACCCCACATTTTTTTAACTGATTAAGATTGAGCATACTGGGCTGGTGATTTAGCTCAGCGGTTCTGGCATCAGCCTCACAAGTCCAAGATCTTGAGTTCGATCCCTGGGATACCACAATGTTGGAGGAGGATCATACCTATAATCCCAACACTCAGGAGGCAGAGGCAGGAGGATTGCTGAGTTCAAGGCTTACCTGAGCTACATAGTGAGTTCAGGACCAGCCTAAACTACAAAGCAAGGCCCTGTCTCAGAAAAGTAAAAAAAAAAAAAAGAAAAAAGAAAAGAAAAAAAGATTGATCATACTAAGAGGCAGCAAGGATCTAAAGAAACTGGAACTTTCATACAGTGATGTGGAATACAAAGTGTGTGGCCATACTGGATAACAATTTGTCAGTTGCCTAAAACGTTGAACATACACTTACCAGATGATTCAGCTTTCCCACTTCTATATATTTATCTGAGAGAAATGAAATAGCATGTTCATACAAACAAAAATAATCATTCTGAATGAAATAAGCCAGACAGAAAGAATACACAATAGTAGAATTCTATCTATATGTATATTTTAAATACATGTAGTTTCTCATATGTCAATAGTATTAAAGGTGTTAGAAAATGGAACCTTAAGTAACTGCTCAATATTCACTGCATGGTTTTATTCAGTCATGTTCTGTCTCTTTCTTTTTTTTTTTTTTTGGAGACAGCATCTCACTTTGTAGCCCAGGTAAGCCTTGAACTCACAGCAATCCTCCTGTCTCTGCCCCTCAAGTGCTGGGATGACAGGCGTGAACCGCCATGCCCGGCACTGTGGTATGTGGTATTGATTGCTGGTGGGCATGAGTCAGTCACCATGCCCGGTATTGTGGTATGTGGTTACTGGGGATTGAACTCAGGACTTGGTGCTTGTTAGGCAGGCGCTGGAACCACTGAGCTCAATCTCTGGCCCAGTCATGTTCTCTTTTATTATCTCCAAAATTGGGAGTTATGTTTGCTCACAAACCTTTGAATTGTTTCCTCAGGATAATTTAATTAGTCAGCTTTCTGATTGCTGACACCCACAGTTTAAGGACGAAAGGTTTAATTTGGCTCATGGCTTCAGATGATCTAGTCTGTGGCTGGCTGGCTCCAAGGTGAAAACATCCCAGTGGAAGGGAAAAGTAGAGCAGAGTTGCTTATTTCCTGGTAGCGTGGAAGCAAAATATGAAGGTAAAGTGCCAGTTGGAGAGCTACAGTCTGAGGGCAGTTGTCAGGGCTCTGTCTCCTAACTGGCGCCTGCTTCCAAATGCATATTCAGCTGAGTATCGGTGGATGAATTCAGATGAACGGGCACAATAATAAATTTCTCAGGGTGGGATTTCTAGGGAATTTGTGTGTGTGTGTGTGTGTGGTAGTGGTGGTGGTGATGGTGATGGAAAGGATTGAAACGAGTGACTAACACATCTATAGTTTACCATTCTGCTACACCCCTGGCCCTTGTTTTTACTTATTTTTTAAAAGCTCTTAGCTGGGCATGGAGGTGCACGTCTGTAGTTTCAGCCCTCAAGAGCCTGGGGCAGGAGGTTCACCACAAGTTCAAGGCCAGCCTGGGCTACATAATGAATTCAAAGCCAGCCTGAACGACATAGTGAGGCTCTGTCTCAAAACACAAAAGACCAGGGCCGGAAATTTAGCTCAGTGGTTCCAGTGCCTGCTTCTCAAGTGCAAGGTCCTGAATTCAATCCCTGGTAACCACATACAATGCTGGGCATGGAGACTCACGCCCACCAGCAATCAATACCACATACCACAGTGCTGGGCGTGGTGGCTCATGCCTGTCATCCCAGCACTTGAGAGGCAGAGACAGGAGGATTGCTGTGAGTTCAAGGCTTACCTGGGCTACATAGTGAGCTCAGGTCCAGCCTGAACTACAAAGTGAGACCCTGTTTCAAAAATAAAACACAAAAAACAAAAAAAAACCCCACAAAAGACCAAAAATCAAAAACATAGACATACACACAAAAAATTGCTTACTATACATTAACAAATTGCTCTTTTCCATAGAGGTTATGTCAATTCACAGCCTATATGATGAATGATAGGCTTGGGTCATTTTAAGAAACTTTATGTTCAAAACTCCAACACTTAATAAACTTTGTCCTTCCTTCCTTCCTTCCTTCCTTCCTTCCTTCCTTCCTTCCTTCCTTCCTTCCTTCCTTCCTTCAGATCGGAAG